>QNQO01002313.1:0-129177 GCA_003290165.1 Berberis thunbergii
ACATATCAAGTTATTAATAAGTCAGATAAATAAATATTTAAATTACAAAGAAAGAAAAAACTTACAACTACTTTTGAGCAATACTATATTTCACATTAGGTTAAGAACAAAAGTAATATTCATCACATTATTAGTACAACAAAAATAGCCTTTAATAACAATGATATGATGGCCCTTCCACACAAATGCTATGACACAAATTTCATACTGAAGTGGCTCATAACATCCATTGTGCTTTGTCAATTGAAATGCAATTAACATAAGACCCAAGGCCCAATATCCTAACCCTTAATGTAATGCAAACTTCTAATAGATATGTGTTCGAGTCCCAACATCGTCTATTTTTTTCACCTTCTTTTTCTTTCGTTTCTCATAAAATCAAACTAGAGAAGGAGAGATCGGATAAAGAAAGAGCTTTACAGGTTGTTTATAGTTCAATGAGCACTCTCTCCGTATTGTATTTGGCCCAATCCTTTTTTTTTCTTTAAAATGGACTCTAGAAGTGAAAGTATGATTTTGAGATCCTTTACCACCCAGGTAAGGGGAACATAGTAGTCGATGCTCTCAGTCGACAACACACTGTTATGGCTTCACTCATGGTAGAGGAGTGGAAGTCTCTTGAGACTATTTCTTCTTGTGGTGTTCAGTTTGTCCAGGGAGCAAACACGGCTTATGTTGGTAGTTTATCTGTTCGACCTTCTTTGATCAGCAGGGTTTTAGAGGAGCAACATAAGGATCCTCGGTTGATGAGCAAATTGGAAGATTTGGTGCTCGATAACCTAGATGATTGTCCCTCCATGTGGTCAGTTGAGTCCGATGGTGGTTTGAGATTTCATGGGAGACTTTGTGTGCCTGAGATTGAGGGATTGAAGAAATAAATTATGGATGAGGCTCATAAGTCACATTTTACCATTCACCCGGGAGCACAAAAATGTACCATGACCTGAAGCGAACTTTCTGGTGGGATGGCATGAAGAAGGATGTGGAGATTATGTATCACGGTGTTTCACTTGTCAACAAGTGAAGGCCGAGCATCAGCGGCCCTCAGGTTTAATGCAACCACTAGAGATTCCTGTCTGGAAATGGAAAAATATTTCTATGGACTTTATAGATGGTTTACCGAAGACCCGACGAGGTAACAAGTCAATTTGGGTTATAGTTGATCATTTGACTAAATCCACGCACTTTGTTCCGGTTGGGGTGCACCGTACTACCGAACAACTAGCTAGACGATACATCCGTGAGGTAGTTAGGCTTCACGGAGTACTAGTGTCCATTGTGTCTGACAGAGATCCCTTGTCTGTAGCTGAGTTTTGGAAGAGTTTCCAGCCAGTCATGGGGATGAGACTAGATTTGAGTATAGCTTATCATCCTTAGACTGATGGCCAGACAGAGCGGGTGAATCAGATTTTAAAGGATATGCTTCGGGCATGTGTGCTCGATTTTGGAGGTAGTTGGGAGGATTATTTACCTATCATAGAGTTTTCTTATAACAACAGTTACCATTCTAGCATTGGCATGGCCCCGTTTGAGGCTTTATATGGGAGGCCTTGTCGATCACCATCCTGTTGGGCAGAGGTAGGCGACACAGTCTTGTTGGGGCCAGAGATGAGTTAGGGAGACATCGGAGAAGGTGCAAATTATTAGAGAGTGGATCAAAACTGCTCAAAGCCGACAGAAGAGTTGTGCCGATCGGAAGCGTAAAGTGATAGAATTTCAGGTTGGGGACCTTGTTTTTCTTAAGGTTTCACCTATGCGCGGAGTATTGAGGTTCGGTAAGAAGGGGAAGCTAAGTCCTAGATTCGTGTGACCATTTGAGATCCTTGCTCGGGTAGGGAGTTTAGCCTATAGACTCGCCCTGCCCCCGAGCTTATCAGCTGTTCATGATGTGTTTCACATCTCCATGCTGAGGAAGTGTGTGAAGGATCCTGCTGACATCGTCCAACCCACAGAAATTGAGATTAATGATGACTTCACCCAAGTAGTACGACCAATCAAGATTGTTGATCGTGATGTGAAACAACTCCGTAGAAGGATAGTGAATCTGGTGAAAGTCCAATGGAGTGAAAAAGATAATGATGTAACTTGGGAGCTAGAGGACAGAGTGAAACAGTTGCATCCGGAGCTCTTCATCCAGTGAATCTCGGGACGAGATTCCTTTTAAGGTGTGTATAATGTAACGACCCTACTTTAACATATTATAATATTTAATTAATTAAATATTTATTTATTTTATTTTATTTTAATTTTATTAAATGTGAGGTGGCGTCAAGTAGTAAGTGGGGGTGTCCCTAACCTGCTATCAAAAACCCTAACAAGAAAGGGGCTTAAGTTTCTTTTCTCTCGCCGCTTTAAAAAAATAAATAAAAAAGGAGGGGGGGGGGGGGGAGGGGAGCAGAAAAAGAGAGGGAGAAAAGAAGAGGGAGAAAAGCAAAAGCAAAAAGGTGAGTCTCTTTTGTTTTGTCTCTTTTTGTTTTATCCTTTTTGATTTTATTGCATAATGAATGATGAATGATGTGAATGATTGCATAATGAATGATGGGATATGGGGTTTGTGGGTCCTTTCCTCGTTTTTCATTTTCTTTTATGTCCATGATGTGGTCAAGGATGGATATGTTGGAGGATATGATGTGTTTCCTTTCATGATATGAGGATATGTATGGTGAAAGCCGTTGGGAAACTCAATTAGTAGCTCACATAGTTAAAACAAAAAAAAGGGGATTCTGACAAAAGAAAATTTTGGGAAGTTATGAGTGCACTTTGGTTTTTTCCTTTATGTCACTTTTTCTACCAATCATTACATGTTTATAGGCATAGTCTTCCCTAAAAAAAGTAGTTTAATGATATTAAACTATCAACATCTTTTCAACCACACTTTTATTCAATAGTTAAACACTGCTTAAACTATCAGCTAAGGCCACATCTTTTCAACCACACGTTTATTCCACATCTCCTCAACCAGACACCAGAGAAGATCCTTAGAATTTGGTCCAATAGAGATCATCCTTCCCTACCCATTAGATTTTTTTTGGTGGTTCTGTTGGTAATTTGTGTTGGGCATGTTGATATCTTGAAAGGGGTATGGGTTCATATATATTTTAGCTTTATATGTTAAACACTAATTAAAGTAAAGATATATTCTTTGATGGATTGTATTAGGCCCAATAAGGAGTTACTATTGAAAGTATGATCTCCCCATGTGCACAGTACTACAAATTTTTATGGGTTTGATTCTATGGATTTTGATCAAGAGATATATCTGAGTATATCTAAGTATGATTCTATGAGTTTTGATAATCTGAGTCATGATTCTATGGGTTTGGTCACCATGTGGATATAAAGTATGATTTATGAATAGGTTATACTTCCCCGAAGAATAGGTGGATTGATTAATAAATGACAAAGTGTCATTGTGGAGAAATTTAAATATCAAAAATAAATGATATTGGTAACCTTTGATTTCTAAAAATAGAAACCACCTGGAGTTACATCACTTAGAACTACCACACCTCTTTTGTTTATGATTTCCCCTCTCTTACTAGAGAAACTAAATGACCAGAGAGTCGTTTTGCGGAGTTGGGGCACCCATTTCCTACTAGAGAAACTAAAATAACCTTCGGGTTAGTCTTGCGGAAATGAGGTGAATTGTTATGCCTAAAATTGGCTTTGATATTTATCAGCCAAAAATGTGCATTGATAGCCCAAGGGTGGCTTTTGGTACTCAGATAGTTAGGAGTATCCGCGATGCATGCCTGTATGTGATGTCCCCACTTGGGCATGGATGATGGAGTAGTCCTCCTTTATATGAGAGAGGCATACGGGCATGTATGTTCGGCACGGAGGTGGTGCGAATGTGGTATCGTCTAAGTGATCATTCCGTTAAAAAGATGAACCAAATTCAAATAAAAATGAATAAACTACGTTTATATTGTTTCTAATCTTTTTTCATGCAGGATGGCAAGTCCACTAATATTTCTGCAGGTTAGACTTACCATAGTCAACTTCCATCTAGTAGGTACAAGTAAGTGCATATTTACTTATTAGAATTAAGATATGAATGCCTCGTGGAGGAACTACCTGTGTGTTTTGATTTCTTTATCGTACTATTTTTTGTCATATCTTGTAATTTCCTTTATTGATTTTTGGGATAATAAAGAGATTTCATACCAGCTTTATTGCTGACCCAAGTGGGCTTTGGCTTCTTGGGTACATTTCTTCGGGAATGTAGCCGACTAGCTTATTTTTAGGATATATTAATCTCGGGCGGGCTTCGATCATTTTGTCCCATACGTGACGAGCATTGTTGGGAGTTGCGCGTGTTCAAAAGATTAGATCTTTTTATTTGTAGGTGTCAATTTAATTCTTGTAATTCGAACTCGGAGTTATTTATAATTTTTTTTGGGAGTGATACATTCGTAAATTGATGAACTTGTTAGCGTTGGCCCTGCGAGTTTAAAAAAAAAATTTCTTCCTTTGATGGACTTTTAGATTAGTTGTGTTTTTCCCTCTATTTGGTAAATTGTGCAAATTTATTATTTCTCGTGGATGCCAACTGTTATTTTTCGTGAATGAAAATTCATGTCCCGACTTTTGGGTAAATGGATAATCCTACGTGGATTTTTGGGATTTTCGTTTTTCTCGAAAATTGGGGCGTGACAAATATGCTTCCTTTTACTTTTTCTGAAAATAATAGAACATGAAAATATGCAAGTGGTAAATCGATTTAATCAAAAGGTATAGTACGATTATTATTTGACCCAAATATCTTAAGATAGATACATCTACGCTATGGTACTCACGAGTGTTTATATGCATCTAGCTCCTAGGATCAGATGCTTTAACAGACTGCTGCAACAGTACTATTATGGTGTTTCAAGATTGGTTATTTTCATCAAAGTTGTCCATAGTAACTGAATCAGAAGTAACAATGAAAAATAAATAAAAATCCAAAGTAATGATAAGATCTAATGGTCAGTCTCACTGGGATGTCTAATGGACAAAATAAAATTCTGAAGTTTTTATCATAAGGGGAAGATGGTTGCATATGCTTTGAAGAGGAATAGGACATGAGGATACTTGTCCAAACAAAGAAAAAGATTAGAGAACTTGTGAGATAGTAGAGTTGGGACGTCAGATAGAGGCGATTTGTGGACTTCAAATCGATCTTCTCATTGATTGCAGGCCGTGTGATTCACAGAAAGGCTGATCTGGGTTCCTCCATTGTAGGGCGATTCATCTCGTCCATTAGTGCTGAGCCGGGGGAGGGCTCGACTACACACTCCACGCCTCCCCTCTTCTTTGTGCAAGTTTTAGGAAGGATAAAAAAAGGCTGCAATTGACGATGCACTAATGGAAGGTACTACGTTTAAGAAATTATGAGGGGAGTCCGGCCGTCTCATTAACGTCATTAAATATTGGCAGAGGAGATTTATACATGCAAAAATACGTGATTTTTTTTAAGGTTTTTGAGCTATAGGCAATCTTCGGAAGTGATTCGTGACACAATTCATAAAATTTGGGAAATCTTCAGGGAGTTTACAATGGGGTTGTTAGACCTCAGGCATGTGTTAGTTCATTTTCAATATGAAGCTGAAGAGCAATCAAAGACTTAGACTTGGGGGCTCAATCTGATGCGGAGCGAAAGAAAAATGTCAAAGTTGCGGTTCCTTCGGGCACTCGTCGTAAGACTAAGAAGTGTTTGTCTTCCTCCCGCGTTTAATATGATTGAACACTTTATGTTTTGGAATGCTCGCGGCGTTGGTATTAGGGCCACGAGAAGGAGGTTACAAAAGTTGGTTGTGGAACACAATGTCAGAATTCTTATGATCGCGGAGCCTATAATTGATGCTAGTAGATCCATGGAGATTGGGAACAAAATTAAACTTGGCGGTTTCGCTTCTAATGATAGCGTTGGTGGTAAGATTTGGATTATGTGGGATACGTCTCTTTCTCTCTCGGTAGTGGACATGTCGGACCAGATTATTCATTGTCAGGTAACAGATTCTTCTTCAAGATTTTTTTTAATTTCCTTTGTTATGCTAAATGCTCTGTGGATGAAAGAAATGCATTATGGTCCAATATGGTTAATTTTGCGGATCAAAACGACTCCCCTTGGATGGTTGGTGGGGATTTCAATACTTATCTACACTCGGGGGAAAAAGTTGGGGGAGTTGCACCATCCTTGGCTAGCATGGCGCATTTCTCCGATTGTACTGAAACATGTGGCTTAATTGATTGTGGTTATTCGGGTCCCCGACTCACTTGGTGTAATAATAGGCGAGGTAGCGAGCGCATTTGGGCTAGACTTGACAGGATTTTTGTCAATTCGGCTTGGCTGACAGTTTTGGCTAATCATACAGTTGAACATCTTAGCCATACATTTTCTTATCACTCCCCTTTGCTGGCATCCATGCCCTCTCAACCAAGGATTGGTTTTGCACCTTTTAGATTCTTCGACATGTGGACTACACATCAGGAGTTTCTTGAGCTGGTTAAGGGAATCTGGTTGACGGATATTGCTCTCCCCAGACCCATTGATAGAGTGAATGCCAAACTCAAATTGACCCGTCGCGCTCTCATACAGTGGAACCGGATGGTATTTGGGAATGTGTTTAGAAGGATCCGCGCTCTAGAGGATGAAATGCAACAATGGGAAACTATTTTACTGGCAGACTTTGATAATGGGAATAATCGTGGTTTAAATGTTGATGCCAACTGGGATACTAATGCTTGTTGCAATTTAAATCGCGGCCAGGCTGAGTACAGATTAGCTCTCAAATAGGAGGAGCCTTACTGGATTCAAAAATCCTGTGAAAAAGAGTTTAAGGAGGGGGATGCCTACACCAAGTATTTTTTCGCCTCTACCAAGTCTAAGCAAACACGGAGGGCTATTAATCAGATTAATTTACCATGCAGTAGGACTATTTCAAACCCTGGTGAGATTCTTTTTCATGTCAATGATTTCTTTGCCAATTTGTTGACTTCCCAAGGTTCATGTACGGTGGATGCAGAGTTGTCGAATTGTATTCCGAAACTGGTGAATTCTGGCCATTGTGAGATCTTGGGCAAACGTCCTACTCTGGAGGAAGTGAAAAAGGTTGTTTTCGACATTCCCAAGAATAGTGCCCCGGGTCTGGATGGATTTACTGCTGGATTTTTTCAGTCTTGTTGGGAGATTCTGAGTAAGGATATCTGGGAGGCAGCTATTCAATTTTTTGAGGGGGAGGCGTTGCCGACTTCTTTTTCGGCCAATTTTTTGGCTTTGATTCCTAAAACTGAGAATCCAGGTTCCTTTTCTGAATTTCGCCCTATCAATTTATGCAATGTGATTTATAAGATTTTCAGTAAAATCCTTTGTACTAGATTGGCAGATCTTTTGCCTGTACTTATCTCTTCGGAGTAGGGGGCATTTGTTAAAGGCAGGTTTATTGGCGAGAATATTGGCCTTGCATAGGAATTGATTAGGGACATTAATCGAAAAGTTTTCGGCAGTAATGTGGTTTTGAAAATTGACATGGAGAAAGCCTATGACAGAATGGAATGGAATTTCTTGTTGGTTGTGCTTACAAAATTTGGTTTTAATGGTAGATTTCGTCATATCATTTCCAACTGTATCGCTTCCTGCGGCTTTTCAGTTCTGCTTCAAGGAGCATACAAAGGGTTTTTTCGATCTACTAGGTGTTTAAGGCAAGGCGATCCTCTGTCACAATTCTTATTTATTATAGCCTCTGAAGTGCTGAGTAGGGGTCTAAAAGAGGCTTTTGATAGTGGTAAAATTGGTTACTTTTATACTCCCAGGGCATGCAGTCCAATCTCACACCTTTTTTATGCAGATGATACTCTTATTTTCTTAAATGGCAGAAAGTCTTCTATTCTGGGATGCATGGAGTTTTTGAACCTTTATTGTCAGTCTTCGGGACAGAAAATTAATGCTAGCAAAAGTTCTTTTACTTTGGATGACAAAGCGGTTGCAGAGAAAATTGTAGGTTTCAAAACCTACACAGGATTCCAGTTTCGTGCTACTCCTTTGAAATACTTGGGAGGGCCAATTTTTCAAGGGAGAGTCAAAATCTCCTATTTCAAAGATTTGATCGCCAAAATTCAATCGCGAATTCAGGGATGGAAGGCGAAATTGTTATCCCTATGAGGCCGTTTAACATTGATTAAACATGTTTTGAGCTCTATTCCAATTTATATTCTCAGTACCATGAGTGTTCCTATGAAAGTTTTATCCCGGATTAATAGTTTGTTGGCAGATTTTTTTTGGGGGGATTATGAATGAAGACAGAAAAAAAAAATGGGTATCATGGTCTCATATTTGTTTCCCACAGAATGAAGAAGGTCTGGGTGTGAGAGACTTATTGGTGGTGATGAGGGCTTTTCGCCTCAAGGCACTTTGGCGACTACTTACTTTGGACTCCCTTTGGGCTATTTTCATGAGAAGCAAATACTGGGTAAACGGGGTGCCCTTGAATGGTCAGTTGGTGAAAATTGGGTCATCGCCTTTTTTTCAAAGAAATCATGCTTGGCAAATCACTTATTCTGAGCAATTCGCTTTGGCGCGCTGGTAAGGGAAATATTATTTTCTTTGAGGAAAATTGGAATACGGTGGCATTTTTCAGAAGATCGGAGGCAATGGTTGATCAAGGTGTGTGGCCTTCGGTAGATGAAGTGATTTCATCCAATTTTGAATTGGTAAACCCAGAGCTCCGCCATCTAGCAAGGGGAAGTTTTGTTGATAGATTATATGGCGAAGACGATGGAGTAGATGAATGTATATGGGTTCCGAATCAAAATGGGATTTTTTCCCTTCAGTCAGCTTATGAAATAATACGCTGACAAGGGACGGTAAACGACCTCCATCGAATGATTTGGCATGATATTCTTCCTTCTAGAATTTTAGTTTTGGTGTGGAAATTACTCCGTAGAGGGGTACCAGTGGATGGGGAGCCGTACAGATGCGGTTTTAGTCTGGCTTCTAAATGTAGATGCTGCAACACGCCACAGCGAGAATCTCTAAATCATTTGTTTTTGGATGGTGAACTGGCGATGCAGGTTTGGCGTCATTTTGAGTTGATTTTTTATGTGCATATCAGAAAACCGGCAGAAATATCCACGACCCTTGTTATTTGGTTCAGGCGAGTCAAAATGAGCACACAAACATGTGTTTTATCCTTTCTCACTCCTATGTTCATTTTATGGGAAATATGGAAACAGCGCTGCAAATGTGTATATGAAAATGCTGCCCCTAATCCTGCTTTTGTGATTTTGAATATTCGGCGTAATCTACACTTAGCAAACAATTTTATAATGCCTAAGCAAGTCAGCTGGCAAAAGGATCCATTATGCGCTTTGGGGATACAAGAGATTCCAGTTTTGAGAAAGCTAAGTAGATTTGTTTTCTGGCATCACCCTCCGTCAGATTTTGTCGCTCTCAATGTGGATGGGTCCTCCCGTAAGAACATAGCTGCGGGAGGTGTAATCATTAGAGACTCTCGGGGTGTTTGTGTTGTGGGAAAGCAAATATTTTTTGGTGCAGGCTCAAATAATAAAGCGAAAATTTTGGCTCTAGCTGAAGGACTCCGCCTTTGTCTCTCATTGGATTTTAAACAAGTGGTTGTTCAGAAGGATTCGGCAATTATTTGTGGATGGTTTAAGGGCAATTTCAAGATACCATGGCATTTGAAGAATATTTTGAAAGAAATCCAATTTTTGGCTGCACAAATGACTTTAGATTGTTCCCATATTTATAGAAAACCCAACGCGGTGGCGGATGATTTAGCAGATAGAGCACAACGAGATCATAGGACTGTTTCTTTCACTGTGAATGATCTTCCTAAGATAGTGGCAGGATTATCAGTGCTTGTCCGATGGCATACGGCTGACATACGTCACGGGGAAGGGTAGACGCAGCGAGAATGAGCATTGTTAGGTCCTGGAACCGAACGCTGGCAGGGTACTCTGCTGTAAAATAGAGTACTTCCTGTTTTTCAGAGTACGGAGAGGTTCTGGACTGGATTGGTTGTTGCAGACTGGTTTGCGATTTGGACTGTTGGTAAGGCTGAGGCACGATGGAGGCTGCTGGGAGCAGTTGCATGGCATGCTGAGATGTTGCGATGCAGTGGCCTGCCTGCTTGGGGCTGGCGTGAAATGTTGGATTTTGCGATGTATCATTTGCTTTATGGTTTTGCTTGCAGGTTATGGCGATGGCAAGATAATTGATTTAGCATTCTGGACAGAGTGCTCTGCTCTGCTGGATAGAGCACTCTGTCTCGCTGGACAGAATGTTCGTTGCTGCTGTTTTGGTAATTTTTGCCGAGTTTGAATTTGCAAATTGCAAGCTTTTGCAATCTGCGGTTTGGATAGGTGTGGAAGTGGTTTTTGGATAGATTCTGCGGTTTGGATATGTGTGGAAGTGGCTTTTGCAATCTACGGTTTGGACGGCTTGATCAATGGTCCAAGGTATGGTCCTTGGACATAATTTCACAATGGAGTATGGAGTCTAGTTTTGATGGGTGCAACTCTATAGGTGGTGATTGTGCAAGGCAAGGATCGGTGCTATCTTTTGGTTTATTTGGTTTCATATTAAAAGTGGTGCTGCAAGTTATTCGTAGAGAGTATAGAACTTTGGTTGAAATCTAGACAGTTTTGGTCTTGGTTTTTTATTCTTTCTTTTCTTTGCTTGGTTTTTAATATGGGTAAAGTCGTAATGCACCCCCGTATAGAATGTAAATCAATTTTTTGATAAGTAATTAAGGTCTAGCATCCCATAGTTGCCCCTCCCCACTGGAGGTTTAATTAAAAAAAAAGTATTCTCTTTTTACATTTTATATGTTGACTTATATCTTGGTAGATAGGATTGGCTGCAACTATTTGCCATCAGGATGGGAAGTTGTAATGTAATCTTCTCAAAGGCAAGGAGTTCTAAAATGCATCGGCTATTATATGACAGAAAGTATGACCAAGAGGAATGTATGATTTCAAAGGTAAGGGGAGAAGAGTGATAAATGTAGTTATGGCGAATCATTGTTTTACCAGAAGAAAAAAAGTAGGGGGGTGGTTAGTGTTTAGGTTATACTGAATGTTGGGATTGGTAGGAAAACTTCCTGAGATTGAAGAAGGCTGGTGTTTATTTTGCACTGCTCTCGTTTCCAATTATGATAGCCCTTGCGGCAAGTGGTTGCCATTGGTGCATATAATTTTGGTCAATGGTTATTGATATTATTAGGGTTGATCAGTTTTGATGTTTAAATTCTTTTTCAGGTGTACTTAGAAATGCCCAATGGTGAAAAGTTGTAGGGGCACTTCAAGGTAATTTTTGAACTGACCTTGTGTGGAATATGATCATTTCATTTGAGTAAAGAAGATGTATAGTTGGAGGTTGTAATTGGATGCAACTTCTTTTTAGAATCTGGAGGGAGTAACGTTATGATTGAATTGGGGTTATTTAATAAGGGTTTGATAAAGTGGGGTATGTATTTTATTCTTGATTTAGTTCAAAACTGAAACTTGTATGTTGGGGTGTTATAAACTTATAGTGTTGTTTTTGAAGATTCACTATATTAAATTGACATTTTTGTAACAACCCTCAAAACAGTATCACTTTTGAAATGTAACAATTCACCTAACAATTTTACACATTTTCAGAAATAAAATGATACAATAATTGTATCACCATAAAGTGTATGGTTATAAAAGTGATAATATTCAAGGTGATTCAACTTATTGAATCATTTTTTTTGTGTTACTGTTTTTCAATTTTTTGACTAAATTTAGTTTTGACTTGATTATTTGGTGAATTGTAACATCTCAAAAGTAATATTATTTTTAGAGTTGTTACAAAAATGCCAACTTGGTGTAGTAGTTTAATGAAATTGGGGTCTAATGGGAAAGATGAATTGGGAGGGAAGAAGTAGGAGAAGAGAGGAGAGTGAAGTTTAATAGTCTTCAATCATTTATTTGCATGCGAAATGATGAATAGTGAAACATCGAATACTGGGATCAGAATATGAATTTTTTCCATTAAAGGTTGTGATAGTTTCGTTATTATTTCATTTTGTTGTTCATTTCTTTTTCGGTAATGAAAATAACAAATAATTGGTTTAGCATTATAACTAGATCAATTGATCATATTGTTGTAGGTAGTCCATCCAGAGGTGGAAATGGGGATTTTGTGGCAGAATCTGTTAAAGCTGCAAGATTATTCAAAATCTTCTTCTTCTATGTATGCTTATTCTTTAATTTATTGTTTTCTCTTCTCTCTTTTATCAACATGATCGCTCCTAGCAAATGGCATGACAGTTCAACGATTGGAATTTGGCGGATGGTATCACTTAGTCATGGGTTCGAACCCAATTTGCGGCATCTTTATCAGTTTATGGTGTATTGATCAATAATGGATTATGAAATTTAATCAAAAGCCCTCCTCGCCTTCCAAAAAAATAAAATTTGATTGCCCCTAGTTAATTCCAAAGTAATTGAGCTTTCATTTTATGTTGACAGAAAATATAAGTTTCTTAAGCTTGGAGCCTATCCAGTTATATATAGATGTCGTCTAGCAGGCTGAAGGTTGTGATTACCAAATCAGAGGGTATTCAGAGAATTTATTTCGAGGTATTATTTCATTGTTGGATTTGTGAGTGGACTGAGTTTTCTTACAATATCAGTTGTTCATGAAAGTTTTGATGACTGATCCACCAAACGATGTTCTAGTTTGGTCCCAGTAGTAGAACACAGAAGTGATCTCATACTTCCGATTTCCTCCACTTTCTTCTTCTATTATTGGATTGTTACTAAAAAGAAAAAAGAAATCAGCTTATGTGTGATGTTTGAATTCTTTCGCTTGTAATGATCTTGAGTTATGAGGATTTTTCATCACTTCAGACAAGGATTTTCCAATGTATAATGTTTAACAATTTTTCACAAGATAAAGGCAATAGTATATGAAAACAATTTAATCATACTTGGATGCACTTTTAAAATAAGGTTAATGGTTCTCTAGTTTCAGTATACTCAAGATATCTCTTTTTCTCATATTCACATAATACAATATTGTTCGCTCTGGGCCCAATCTAATTACCCGCATAATTTTAAAATGTGTTATGTCATGTGGATCCAAACTCGTACATATATAGCACATATCATTCCCTCACCCAGGCGACGTGGAGCTGTAATCCCCTTATAGCTTACCAGCCTCTGAGTCTGCCCACATAGGGTGTAATCTACCCCTTAGGGCCCAACGTTCTCATTGGCACACTTTCGACTGGGTCCGGCTTTGATATCATTATATATTTCTTTCCTTCTCTGAGAGTACAAATGTGCTATATATGTATGAGTTTGGTACATGTAAAGAGAGATAGAATGTACTTTCTGAGAAGTAAAGAGAAAGAAAGAATGGCAAATATGTACTATCTTTTCCTCCTCAAAGCATATTCCACATCAACCTTCTGATGCTAGACCTAAGTGCTCGTCTTTAATAAGTCCGGGGCAGACTTATCTGCGCATCCGGATGAAGCTCTAGCAGATGAGGAATTATGCCAACACCACCCTTTGTAGTCGCCATTGCTCCCAGGCCCTCCTCCACAGCCTTTACTTTGTCACCAGCAGCCGACCCCTTAGTACGAAATGGTTTAGCAGAATCAGGAGGAAGATTAGGAAGCAAGTTGTCCAACGAACTCTCCAACACCTTGAGATACGGCCTGGAGTGAGACGTGGAATAATGCAGACTATGAGAAACTTGGCTCGTGTCACCACGACCACTATCAGATTGCCCACCAATGGGACGATCGAATTCCAGAACCTCAAATGGATCCTCACAAGAACCTTCTATCGGAACAGCCCTGGGTGGATCGACACTAGTAGAAGCTTCCATTGTAACTAGCATCAGCTGCTCGCTCAGAGCTTTTTCCTGCGTGACACTAAGATTCGATACAACTTCAACCCCTGCTAATCGCAGGTGGTCCCTCTCTCAGCCGGATACATCGACCTTCGCCTTGACGGATAGATCAGGCTCACGCTATTCACTTACTGGAACAGATCATTTTGAAGACGATCCAATTATAACACTAGACTTCTTCGAGCTCACAAAAGAGGCCAACATCTTGTACGCCCCCTCTGTGTCAGACGAAACAATAGCCTTAACTCCGACTTCCTTCCTTTTTCTAAAACGGGCCCCACCTTCAGACTTAACTCGCGATGATTGGTAAAAAGTGGGGGCATCATGTCAATTGTCCCATGGCCTAATGCGAATAAAGTTGGGAACACATATGACCTCCACCACATTCTTCGTTGGCAAGTCGTGGATTTCCTCCATGGTGTTTTGCTCTTCTAGGGTAAGAGGAGTAGTGAAAAATCGTCCTACGAGGAAACACGAGCAACGATTAGTGATGTCATCAATTTTCGCTCCCTGCTTTGATCCTGTTCCTGCTGACCTACATAAGTAACTCACGTGAGCCACAGACCACCGTGGGGTGGCTGATGGCACTCTGATGCTAAAGTCAGACAGGGATCTGAGAAAGGTGTAATGCTATAACAGAGAATTTGTAGTGTATCTTAGCTTACCAACCTCATGTCTTATTTATAGTGCAAGGATACCTGGTTCAACCAGGTCATCGTAAGCGTAGTTTAGAGAAGAGATCTTTGTGGAGATCCCTATCTAATTAAGAGTTGTGTTGTAGGAGGGAAGTTCTATGTTAGCTCTGCACTCTTAGATACGCGGGAAATAGTTCACAATCCAAGAGCAATCCGTAGAAGGGAGTTTCCCTGTGTGAAAGATACTCTAGTGTTTGTTTCCTAGTTGGAAGCAGAGAGCAACTATAGTTGTCCGTCCAAAGCTGATCCTTAAGATACTTGCCTAAATGAGGCTTGTGGGTATTGAGGATGGTTGTGATACGTGTGGGCCTAGCATAATGTGAGAGTCCGGGTCTGCTTGGTGGACTAAAGTTGAGTGGGCTTAGATCCATTTGGGCTGGATCTGTGTTGGGTCGATGCCTGGACCAGTAATTCCTTGAGATCATCATGACACGTGTTCAACTCAGGAGTGTGACAATTTTTATGTATCATCAATTAGCATACAATCAAGCGCAAGGAAATTGGAAGAAAAACCTATACTTACGAAGTGGCTCGAACTCTCGTTCGAGCAGACAACCCTTGAACTGGAAGTACTTTGAATCTACAGAAGCCAAGAAGCAATACTTCTACCATGACTTGAAGTCATCGAGAAAATTCTCAAAGCGAGCCAGCGACATTATTTTATAGACAGCGTGTTAGCTTAATCGAGGAGAAGTCAACAACTGGATCACCTGCGGAGTCACGCGGACGCCAGCTTTCTTCGCCCTAATCAAAATGAGAAGAATGATCCTATACCTATTAGGCACCAACTGGGAAGTCCAAAACGTCCCAAATCATATCCAGAATAGGGAAACAGACTCTAGTTTGGAGCATCCCGCGGTGCAAGCAAATGAACCACGTCGGTGGAAACATTGGCGTCTGATCACCCTTCAGAACATATAATGGTAGGTCCTCGAAACCCCAAACTTCGTCCAAATTTTAGCAAGGACAGATCAAGAAAACAACCTATCTTCGAAAAACTCATGGCCTTTGGCCAAAGTTGCATCATCAAGATGGTATTGAATAGCCACGAAAAAGATTAACAATATTTTTCAATCAGAAGATGAACATAGCAAGATCTCTAAAAGCAATGAAATAGAAGAGTTAGTCTCCACACAAAGGATGATCTAAATAGATATGGGATTCCCGCCTCTTCTCCACTAAACCAACTTACATTCAATTAATTAAGGGTGCTATTGATGAGTTGGGCGACTTTTTTGGTGATGAAGAGTTTAGGGGGACGTGGGCACATGAGAGCAGGTTCTTGGTGCTATTCTTGGTGCTAATTTGTTTTCTTGATGAGTAAAATGTTTGTTTGTTGATGAGTAACAGGTTGGTTGGGCAGTAAAGAGTTCTTGGTGATCTCTTGGTGAACCCTTGGTGAATTCCCTTGAAGTATTCTTGTCTTAGTTTTGTTTTGATGAATTAGGATATTCCTAATTCTCTTTTGGTGAATAAGGCCTAGCTCCTAGGATGGTTTTATTTGCTTATTTATTTTAGTTAGGCCTTTTAGTGAAGAAGGGCTAACTTGAAACTAAAAGGTTTTGGTGAATAAGGCCATCCTTGGTTATCTTGATTTTGCTAGGTTGTCTTTGGTGAATTAGGCCTACCTCCTAGGGTTGGTTTTATTTGCTTATTAATTTTAGTTAGGCCTTTTGGTTAAGAAGGGCTAACTGTGGTACTAAAAGTTTTGATGAATAAGGCCACCCTTGGTTATCTTGATTTTTGCAAGGTTGTCTTAGGTTTTGATTTTTATTTTAATTCGGGTAAAGTCGGAATGTAACCCCGAAATAGATGTAAAATCTTTTGATTAGTAATTAAGGTTTGGCATCCCATAGTTGCCATTTCCTTCAGGAGGTTGTTATTAAAAAAAAATTTTAATGAAGTGTGCGGCTCAAGCAACGATTCAAACTCAATCATCATGAACGACGTATCTTTTTAAGAAATGACTTAGCGAACCAATGTGATGGCCAACTAACTCTGGGGAGTAGCTGATGATACACCAAAAACAGTCCTAATTTTGTGTCGTACATGTGTCATGATGATCTCAAGTTATGGCCCATTTGAATCACTTTTGTTTTTCGAACAGATTTGCGCGACTTTAGTAAAATGGCAATAATTTTCTCATTTCAAAATATTATAAAGTGATTCAAATTGTGTTTGTTAGATAACTCATAGTAATATAATTTTAGTTTTTTTTTATGAGCTTGAGAATCTATTTCGATCGCATATAAGTCGGCCAAAAGTCAAGGACACTACTCCATTTTCATTACAAGACAGATTTGTGTAACTTTAGTAAAATGACCATAACTTGCTCATTTCAAAATATTTTCAAGTGATTTAAATTGTGTTTATTAGATAATTTATAGTAATAAAATTTTAATGTTTTGATAAGCTTGAGTATTGGTCTTGATTGAGCATATAAGTTGGCCGAAAGTCAGAAACACTACCCCATTTTCATTGCGAGACAGGCTTGGGCGACTTTAGTAAAATGACCATAACTTACTCATTTCAAAATATTTTCAACTGATTAATTTTTTTTATTAGATAAATCATAGTACTAAAATTGTTGCATTTTGATGAGCTTGAGAATCGATTTCGATCTAGTATTTAAGTTGTCCGAAAGTCAGAAACACTGCCCTGTTTTCATTTGCGAGACTGATTTGCGCAACTTTAGTAAAATGACCATAACTCGCTCATTTCAAAACATTTTCAAGTGATTCAAATTGTGTTTATTATATAACTAAGAATACTACAATCTTTGTGTTTTGATAAGCTTGAGAATCGGCCTCGATTGAGCATACATGTTGAACCAAAGTAAGTGATAGTATCATGTTTTTAGAGACAAAGAGGGTGAGAAAGGTGACGGAGTGGTAGTGGTGTTTGATGGAGAAAAGAGGGAGAAATGTGGCGGTGGTGAGAGGGAGAGAAGTGGCGGTGGCGAGGTGGTGGTGATTATGGTGGTGGCTAGTAGAGAAGAGAGGGAGGAAGTAATTGTAGCCTAATGGTATAGGAAACAATGGGGTTTTAATTGTGTTGAAAGCTTTTTGAGAAATTTTGGTTGCTGGAAGGGGAAAAAAAAAAAATAGTGGTAGGGGAGGAAGAAGATGGGTTTTGTTTTGATTTAACAAATAGTCCTTCAGATTGTTTAGAGATACAATTTCATTTAATTTTTTGTTGACTCTGGCTCCTTTTTGTAAGGGTATTTTTGTCTATAAATTAGACAAGGTAAGTCAATTTATCCACGGAGCCATTTTAAACCTTATACTGAAATAGATTTCAAAATAGATCCTAAAATAAGTGGATAACATTATAAAAAGGGCTACTTAAATCTTGCCCATTACTTAGGCCAGTAGAGAATATCCCTATATTTGTTCAACCGTTATTTTTCCCTCAATTTTAATGTAAGATAAATAGTAAATTTTACCAACCATGTGAAATGACCAGCTTGCCATTGTCTAAAAAAGAAATGAATTAAAAAAACACTAATTATTGTAAAATAATAGAAAATGATGTGTACATTGATTCCTAAATATAAAAATAATATATATTTATTATTTTTACTTTTATTGCCATGTAAATCTCTTCATGGGAAAACTTCATTGATTGGAAGCTAGCAATATTTTGACGGAGTGATGCATTTTCAAAGTTAATCCTCTAGCAACACTTTAATTACATTTAATGTTTACAAGATAGAAAACCTTTTGAAAGGGTAACAGTACATTACACTTTTCTTTTTTTAATTCAAAGGAAGATTTTTATTGAAGATAAGAAGAGCATTAAGATACAACCATCCCTACATCAAGAAATATCAAGACATCATGAAGGTGTAAAAAAAGTCTCTAAAGACACCATTTGGGCATTAGTAATAAAAAATAAAAATCTCTTCATGGGAAAAACATTTATCTGTTTATTTTCATTACATTTGTTTGGGTTTTCTTGAGGACATATTCATAGCCATGTAAAGCTATTTGAATGGTGCTCTGATTATTGTGGCAGCGCTACCTAGTGGTACATTGGAAAAGCTTCATAAATGTGCTTTGATTGCTAAGTTCAATGTCAAAGATGTGATGGCTCAGGGATTGAGCACTGACGGATGGTATCACTAAGTCACGTAAGGTCAAACCTAATCGACGGCATTTAGGGTAGGAGTGGGTTAAGGGATTAAAAAAAAATTGCTAAGCTCAACTATCTTTATTTTTTTTAGATAATGTTGAATTAGTACCCTAAACACATTTGTTTTTTTAATTAAGTCCTCCGGGAGGAAATGCAACTATGGGATGCCAAACTTTTATTACTTGACCCAAAAAAAAAACTTACAAACTGATGGGGGTGCATCACGACTTCACCCAAAATGTTAAAAATCCTACCACAAAAAGTTCACCTTCTAATTGGGTTCCAAAATTCAACAATGAAAATTTGTGTCACACACCCTGCATGTACAACCCTTTCACTAATCCATGCAACTTCAACCCTTAAACCTTTATATATATAATCTTTTTGAAATTCTTGCATGTGATTTTCTTCTTCTTCCCCCTTTTCATCTTCTTCAACCTTTATTTTTTTCTCCTTCTTCCATGATCACAACCACCACCATTCTGTCATCTGAAGCTAGCACAACAAACCCACGACACTTGATTTAGTCACCATCACCGCCACCCTCCACAACTACCTCCAAACCCGATTCACTAATCACCAACAATGGCCACCACCACTTCAACCCCTTATGGTGCTAAGTATGTACCAGTGGACCACCTCAAACTACCACCACCACCTCAAAATCCTAGATCTGATGAGTTTTGGAGTATCACATAAAGCGATACTAAACAAATGTTAAAATGTTTGGATCTTTTTTTTAACTGAGTATTTAAGTTTTGAGAATGTACCACTTAGACTTTAATTTTTTGTGATTGCCTATGAGAAAACAATAGTTTAGCAACAATGGCCAAAGGCATTTCGCGACGGTTATAACCGTCCTAAATAAAACAGCGACGGTTACTCAACTTAAAAGCGTCACTAGGTCATTTAGCAATGGTTTTAGGTAAATGCTGACATAACCGTCGCTAAATACAATATAACGACGGTAACAAATTGTCACTAAATATGAGACAATAATGGCAAATGATAGTACTCTACAACGGTTACACTCGTCAGAAAAACCTGATGAACAATCCATTTTTTTGCCTTTTAGCGACAGTTTTCAACCTCTGCTATATTCCATGAGGCACTCTGCAATGGTTCGCAACAGCCGCTAAATTCCTTTTGATAATCCTTTTAGCGACTGTTACAATTGCCACTAATGACAGTCATTGGTATCATTACAATCCTAATATACATATATAACTACATTTTTCAACCTATAATCACATTTTAACCTGTAATAACATTTTTCAACCTATAAACAACCCACAGTTTTATACAATTGTTTTATACAAAAATCATTCAACAAAGCTTCATTTCTACTATATTATAATCAAAGTTAACAAAATATCAATATATGTAGAATTACTTGAAGTTTGATAGTTTAGAGATCATGTAAAATTTACTACAGCAAATGATACAAGTCATCACCACGTGTTTGAAAAAATTAGTAGACAATGCTATGGAGTGTAGAGTCAATGTAGATCCTCATTATTATTCTGACTAGATGATGAGGGTCTTGTAATTGTTGAAGTTTGCCCGCTTTCTTCATCTTGTGCCAGAAATGATGAGTCAACAATATTACTCTAAACTTGAACTAAAGTACAATAATTAATGGATGTCATTGATAATGTAAAAGCAAAGAAACGTACGGTTGTAGTGAATAGGTTTGCAAACTCAGAAGACACATTTTCATTCAACTTTTAAAAAATGTATGCTAATGCTACCTCAAATGCCTGCCTCTTTAATGTCTTTGTCTCTAACTGTGACTCCAGCTAGTGAACTCTCTGTTGCAATTGAGGATCAACAATGTTTTGCGCTGGTTATGAGGACAACATCATCTCACTAAACCTAATAGTGGTGTTGCCAAATACTTGAGATGGACATGACCCGAATCCTAATGCTCAAACTCGGCCTGAATAAGTTGCCGAAATTTTCCCAGTGAAGTGATCGGGGGAAAGTGAAAAAAAGAATAATAGAGTTTGGTGTGGACGTGTGATTTACTTTTTTTTTAGATTTTTTAGATGCTACATTTCACTAAATTTTTTTAGATGCTTTGTTTCAAGTAAAAAACATAGGACAAAGAACTAAATGCACTACACCAAATTGGCATATTTGTAACAACTTAAAAAACAATAACACTTTTGAGCTATTACAATCTACCAAACAATTTCAAGTCAAAACTAAATTTAGTCAACAAAATGAAAAATAGCTACACAAAAAAATGATACAATAAATTAGATCACCATGAATAGCATCACTTGTAAGCCCATACTATTTGTGGTGATACAATTATTGAATCACTTTGTTTGTGAAAATGTGTAAAATTGCTTTGTGAATTGTTATAGCTCAAAAGTGTTACTGTTTTTTGGATTGTTACAAAAATGTCAATTTGGTGTAGTGATGGCTTGAAAAAATGAGCTCTGGTTCTGCAACAGATGCAAGGTAAGGGTAAAAGGGTTCGAAAATTAGTCTTGACCAGTCAATCATGTGGACTTAATGGTTCCATCAGAAAATAAGTGTTAGACTCAATTAGTTTTCAAAATGAAGGTCAAACTATAATAGGTATAAACTAATGAGTGTCAAGCTAAAAAAAAAAACTAAAAAATAAAAGGATGTGTGATTGAATTGATTATTAGTTAATCAACTATGCAATGAATCAGATATGCTAACCAACCACCCATCCCTAGCCCCTTTCCGTCGCTACCTAGAAGGGCTCACGATAGTCCTAACCAATTGGAAGCTTGGATGAATTTTCTAGAAGTTAGTGATTAATAAAGGAAAAATAGTTTCAGTTCAATTATACAATTCCAAAAAGAAGAATCAACATATATAAGGAAGGAACTTGTAATTAAAGTAAGCAAAAAATTTGTGGTCTTTCAAGGTTTTGCAAGAATGTCATGACATGGGTGCTATAGCATTCAATGCAAGTCAGAGTAGCTCAATGTTATCTTTTTGACATAGTTATCCTAAATAATGTTATTCCAACATAGCATTTGTAAATGTCATGGTTGTATGACTTATCACATGTACATAAATGTTATCAATAATTTGTTTTAACATTCCGGATGTGCTATCATGAATAACATTTTAAAATGCTATCACATGATAGTTATCTAACTAAATGAATGATAATAATAATTAATTAACTAACAATAATATACATAAATAAATAATCATATTAATAATAATTGCTTTATAAATTTGAAATGAATAATAAAAGTGTAATTATTTTATTCAAAATCAAACAAAAATATCAATAAGGCAGGCGCATTAAATGCCCCACCTACCAATATATAACAATATGAAATATGGGCTCACGGTCAGTATACATAAATAAAGACAACCAACAAGGCAAGTGCATAAAGTGCCATCATCAATTTGACATTATTTACAAACTTTGTCCAATTAAATAAGTCACTTCAAGTACCTTCAACTACTTATTCACCAAGAGATAAACAACATCTTCGTGTAATATATTCGAATCAAAATCTCGTTGTTTCTAGCCATTGATTTTGCAAACTCTGACAGACTTCAACGTGACAAGCCTTGTGAAATCTTTAAACCCACCTTGTGAATCTTTAAACCCACAAATTTTGGAACTGTGACCAGTAAAATTATCTACTGCAGATACTTGACAATTTGGTATGTAATTAAACCATCAAGGTTGGTAGATATCTCATCCATGAACACTAGTAAAACCCACTAGTAGTTCACCTATGATACATAAAAATATGTACACCTGCAAGAATTTAAGCAACATTTGTAGTTCCACGGAGATGCCAGTAAAAAGATACACACCAGTAGTAAGGCGCTTCTTTTGTCACGGTGGCATTATTTACATTAGGGTGTTGACGCACTTTACGTGTGCCAGAGATTCAGTATTTTTATTTAATTACAACAACTCAATGATAAGAAAAAAATATTATTAAATTTCTAAATAAAATAATTATATATAATTTTAAGGCTTTATATATAGTTTAAAAATAAATAAGGGGCTTTAAATAAATTATATTAAGGACATATGTTTAATTAATCAATGTTACAGAGGAGCTGATTTTCATTGTAAAAGTATAAAATATGAAAGGCAAAATGGAAAATTCAAAGTTAGATGTAAGGGTCTTTTTACAATTTATAAATATCTGAATGACTTCAAATAAGTTATATTAGGGACTTAGGTATAATTAATGAATGTTTATAGGGGACTGATTTTAATTGTAAATAGTTTAAATTGGGAGGATAAAATGGTAAAATTAAGTACTAATGTTTTCATTTGAGTGACATAAATATCCCTTTTACTTTTTACCCATTTTTTGTTTTTCTTCTAAATATGATAAAATTAGAAGGGCATTTTGGACAACCAAAACTCAGGTTGATGGCATTTTAGACTATTCCTCCACTATTCATTTGGGAGAGCTGTCGTTATATATAAGTGTTTAGATTCTCAAAAAGCATATGCATTTCATGTACGCTGTAATTTAATCAGCTTATGACAATGAAAAATACTGCACTTTCAGTTTTTCTAGAATGATTTTTTTGTTTCGCTAAATACATTATACAGTCTCAACAGAAGCCTGAATAAAGCTTGAACATAACCTGCGTGGAAATGCAGAGAGTGTGAGCGAGCCGAGTTTTACCAGACCTGATGCATCTTAAAATGATTAGAAAAGTCAGTATAACACATTATTATCTATGGTCTAATTTGTTAATTAATGTTTACAGGTTGGTTTTGACTGTAAAAGTTTAAGGGTTGGTTTTGACCGGTGGTTTTGAAGTGCATAAGTATAATTAATTAATGTTTAAGAGTTGATTTTGATTGTAAAAATATGAAATGTGGAGGGCAAAATGAGAAATCCAAAAATTAGATAGAAGGGCATTTTTATAATTTTTAGATAGTTAGAGGGCTTCAAATAAATTACATTATGAAAGCTTAATTATAATTAATTAATGTTACAGATGGTTGGTTTTGATTGTAAATAATTTAATCTATGAGGGTAAAAAGGTAATAATGTGAAATTGTGGTTTTAATTTGAATGACATAAACACCCTTGTCACTCTTTAACCAACTTTTGATTTTTTTTAATCTACATTTTCGGTCGAGATAACTTTTGATTTTTTAAACCAATTATTTACCCTTGTCTGATCAAATTGATTATGATTTAAATTTTTGTTTTTATTTAGCGACGGGTTCAACTTCATCAAGATAATTGAAAAATAACGACGGTTTTCGCTGTGGCTATTTAGCGACGGCATGGAAACCGTCCCTAAATTGCAAATCCAATTGACAAAACAGCCACGGTATTTGCCGTGGCTATTTAGAGACAGCTTTGTTGCAAATCATATTGACAAATGAAAATTACAAATTACAAATGAAAATTCATTTTTATAATGAAATTAGCTCTTAATGATTGTCCATTTTGAAAATTAATAGAAACTACCACAACTAAACTTAATTGATCAAAATTATAACAAAAAGTATACAAAATCTCTAGAATATCATACAAAAATTACAAAGAATCCATACAAAAATTACAACAAACCATAATTTTTTTTTTTATTTGATCTATAGAATATCTGAGATCTGAGATCTTTTGCAGCTAGGGAAAGGCAGGGAAGGGAGGGGAGAGGGAGGCAGCCGGGATGGGTGTCGAGTGAGAGTTTTTTCCCGGCTTTGGGTTTCTTCTCTGCTGCTAAGAGAAAATTTTTGGTTGAGTTGGTTGGTAGAAATTTTTTTGGTTTATATAGAGAGAGGTAATTGAAGGGGATTGGTTGAGTTGGTTTCACGCGGATCGGTGACATGGTTTGGTTTTGTGCGTTGAATTGAGCTAAAGTTTTTGAGTGTTATTAACGATTGAGATGAGGTTTTATTTTTTGTATAATTTAAAAAAAAATCAATTAGCGACGGTTTTTTCCGTAGCTAATAAAAAAATATTTGTAAAAGTTAGCGACTGTTTTTTGCCGTAGCTAAATGTTTTTTGGTATAATTTTTCTTTTTTAAAAAAAAATCAATCAGCGATGGTTTTTTGCCGTAGCTAATAAAAATATCTTTGTAAAACTTAGCGACGGTTTTTTGGCCGTAGCTAAATGTTTTTGTGTATAATTTTTTTTTCAAAAAATTCAATTAGCGACGATTTATTGCCGTCGCTAATAAAAAAATATTTGCAAAACTTAGAGACGGTTTTTTACCGTAGCTGAATGTTTTTGTGTATAATTTTTTTTCCAAAAATATCAATTAGCGAACTGAGGTTTTTTGCCGTCGCTAATAAAAAATCTTTGTAAAACTTAGCGACGGTTTTTTGCCGTAGCTAAATGTTTTTGTGTACACTTTTTTTCAAAAAAACAAATTAGCAACGATTTGTGCCATCGCAAAATAATTAGCGACGGTGTTTTATGATTATGGGTTGAGTCACCTATCAAAAGCATTAGCGACGGTTTTTGTAGCTATTGAAGCTTTTTTTTTGTAGTGTTCGTTAACAAATTATACTACTACTAAGATGAATATATAAGCTTTCCAGAGATATGTAGAACGGAAAATTAGTAGAGAGTTGCACTAGATATGATGGTGCAAACACTGCTATGTGCAAATATTGTACTGGAAAACAGAAGGTAAACATGATCATTTGGGTCTATTCATGTATGAATAACTATTGTTGTAGTATTTGTTTTCGATGATTAAGGATAACATAGGATAGATGAAACTTAGAGGTTTCCAATGGTATGTGGAATGATCGATTTGGATAAGTAATGAGAAAGTTATAGGGGATTGAAAACCGTAGGTTGAACTGAAAATTTGGTATGTTTTGGCTGATTGGAGAAGAAGACGACATCATCTATTTGACCAGACTTTGACTGGCTTTAAAAGTTTAACCGTAATTGTGTTTTTAATGCCATTTTCACCATTGCAATTGTTGTGTCAAAATGTAATTTTTGAATAAATTTATTTTATATTTTGAAATGTTTTAATTTTTAGTATTTTTATATATCATTCCTCGATATGCGTGTTTGACGTCATTTAGGTTATTTCACTTCATAAGTTAGTATGTGATATTTGTATGTCTAGTGATGACCTAGATGGGGGTTGCAGGTTTAATATTGAGATTATGAGTCACTGTTATGTTATGAAATAATGTTATTTTGGGATTAAATTGTGAATAGTTTTGGGCATGTTATTTTGGCGTTAAATTGTGAGTAGTTTTGGGATTGAATATGATTGTGTTGCTTCTTTATCCCCTCAGATGATTTTAGTTACTTATGATGCGTGTTTCTTTGCTACTTCTCAGCATGGAGCTTTTGAAATTTTAACGGTGGATGTTTTTGGGGTAATAGGCCGAGTACTTGATAGTACGATGGCCGAATGTTTTGCTGTGAAAGCAACTCTTTTGATGGTTTAGGCGCGTCACTGGCCGATGAAGATCATTCCGAGGGATTCTGGAGTCTTTCACTCAGTTTTGCATTCAGAATCAGAGGATCAACAAGTTGATTTACGATGGCTGTAGAGGCCCCTTATTTCTAGCATTAAATCACTTTTATGCACTCTTCCTAACGAGGTTTGTAAATGTATTCTGCGTGAACTTAATACTTGAGCCCATGAATTGGCTTCAAAAGTAGGACAAAAACTTTATAAGGTTTATGTTTAATATAATACTAGTATTTCTTACAAAAATATATATATGGTTGTGTTTTTGGATGTGTATTTTTGGCAGAATCAAAGTTGCACTATTTGTGTGAATTAAAGAGTAGTGGTTTTGAGAATATTTTGTACACGAGATCACTAATCGTTTGGGGCTGTTTGGCAGACCGAAATTTAGTGGTCCTCAACTAAGTTCGAGGGTTGTTTAATTTGGTTTTAGAGGACTGATTTGGTACTGAAACGTGATTGTTAGGGATTGTCTTGGGTTGCATTTGATGTAAAATAAAAGATGAATCAAAGAGGGTTCATATTTTGTTATATAATTTAACCATTTGTAAAGTCAGCTAGGAATGTCTTTCTTGCTACTGAAAGTAGTGGTGTTGAGTTTTATTAGGTACGCTTATAGGGAGTCTAGGCCTTATGGGCTTATGGAGTCTAGATTCCTTATTTATATTTAATTATGTATAGGCGTGACTAAGGCTTAGTAAAGGAGTTAAGGGTTTGATCTTTGAGTTTGTGTTTTGTGATAGTTTATGTAAGAATATGTGAATTTTACACCTTTGATTTATGAGGCTTGTATAAAAATGATGAGATTCATTTTAGATAATCCGTTATGTGATTTTAGGCATGTTTGTGTTAATTGTGGTGTTTTGTATCACAAATGTGTGAACTTTACTATTTTGATTAGTTTGATATATGGATTTTCCTAGTTTGACTTTTCTCGTAGTAAATTATCATTTTTTGCTAATGTTATGAGAATTTGTTTATAAGAATGTTAGGTTATTCCCCAAAATAATTGGATGATATTGTGATTAAATTGTTTATGATTTGACAATGTGTCAAATGCTATGTTTCCCTAAAAGAATGGGTCGATTTACTGATGAATGACAAAATGTCATTGTAAAAGATTTTGAAATATAAAAAATAAATGATATTGATAAAGTTGATTCCCGAAAATTTAATCACCTGAAATTGTATCACTTAGGGTGTGTTTGGTTGCATGGAATCCTTAGGTGGGAATTGGAATCCCATGCCATGGACTTGACCAACTTCGATGTTTGGTTGTCCATGAAAATTGGATTCCAATTCCTATTGCGAGTGTTTGGTTGCCCAAAACTAATCATGAATTTTTTTAAAATTTTTTTTCATTTTGAAGATCCCACAATTCTACTTTTACATATAAACTAGAATATGGTTTTGATTTTGCTTCTTGCAAAACATCCTTACAGCATAATTTTAAACTCGACGTCTGCTTAAATCTTTCAATGAGAAATCAACGTTCAATACTGGTATTCAGAATTCTAATAAAAAAAATTTAGCAATATATATTTTGACTAAAATTTTCAAAATGAAATCATGTTTACTGCATAAACATAACAAGTCCTAAACCACATACTCCCAAACACCAATTAAACAAAATCCAAACTTTCTAACTCCTTGATTACTAATCAAACACATAAAAAAGAGTAAAGACAAGAAGCTAATTACTTTTGCTCCAAACTAATTATCCTCCAACTCTGCAAGAACCCAACCCTCCCTTGTTTTTTCGATCAATCCTAAAAAGAAAGTACCAAGTTCTACCTTCCCATTGAACTTTCTCATGATTTTTAAGATTGTACGTTCGGTAAGTCCAGGAACCGCCCTTACAGCCTTCTCAACTTTTTGCCAAGGGAAGGTTTCCAATCGTATAGGCATAGCACTCGGTTGCTCAAATGCCTTACATATACTCGATATGGCCTTAGCAAACTCGGGATCATCGATGTCACACGTTCGCTTGCGTTTGCGAGACGATGTAGTAGAACCCGAGGCAACATCTTCCCTGTCTCCAGTGTCTGTATGGACACTTTCACTTGCTTCAACCATGGGTACATTGTCATCATCTCGACTTGCTATCAGCGATCGCCAGTTGCTTGATCATTTCCTATGATGATTGCAAGGTCGCCATAGTATGGAAAGATTTTGCCACGAACTTTTTTTGCTTCCTTGTGTACCTAAACAATGTTAAGAAATTTAATTGAGAAAACAATCTAATTTACCAAAAAGATTAGAACAATGAACAAAATAAAAATAGTTGGAGAAAAGTTTTCAATAAAGATTAGAAAACTAACATTCTCAATAAATTCTAATTAGCATTCTCCCCTGCGACTAAAATTCTACTCCTAAACAATTAGAAAGACATTCAACATTGTTTTTCTTTAAAATTTGCGTGGCAGTTAATTCCATTCTGATTATTAATTTATTACCAAGCAGATTGCAGTGTTTATTGCTTCCGATGATTATGAAGCCATTGTGTTTCCCACTGGGATTAAACAGGTCACAAGTAGTTTAGCAAATTTTTGTTTAGATCAATCTGACATTTGAAACTAGAGGTTAAGATTTAAGATTACTATATACATTGGCATTTCTCATCTCTGAAAGAAACGGACTTTTACAAGTACTGTATAGTTTTCGTGCTTCTCAAAGAACATTTTCCATAAGAATGCGCGGAAAGGAGCAATTCCAGTTCCTGTCGCAAGCTGAAACATAAAAATTTGGCATCATTGTTCAACTTCTAATCTAACTTGGATAACCATAAGTAATGTCGAAAATGCATATATATAAAGGACACTTACCATAATGACGGTAGCATTTGAATCTTTAGGCATAAGCATTTCTTTCCCAGCTGGTCCAGTCATCTTCACTTCTGCCCCAGGCTTCAAGTCACCTGAATTCATAATATTAGACCTTCATTCCGTAAAACATTTTATTGACAAACAGGTTGGAGAACATGCAAAGTAAATTAAGCTACAAATTGCATAATAGTAAGTACAATTTAGAAAGAATGCATCTGTAAAATCTTACAGAGGAAGTTTGAGCAGACTCCCTTGACAACTTCTCCTGCGTCATTCGTGTGAACCAACCGCTTCACACAAAGAGAAACCTATGCAAACAACACACCATAATTGGTTCAACCAGGGAATAACATTATAAAGCAGAAATGATTTTTAATATACCACCAAAACTAAAAGATCATGCAGGAAAATTTTAGTCAATAAATATTTGTGAACCATGCTTAAGAAAGCTTACTGCAACATAATCTTCCCACACTTCATTGTCTGCAGTGATGAGTCCGCTATTATAGTCGAATCCTAATAAAGGTAAACAGGTTCAACCCATACACAGACTTTATAAACAAGTTTTTTATACTAATACTAATGTTATATTTAATAAGTTTTTTTTTTTGTCACATGAGAGATATTAACTATTATTGTGGTTTTGGATCACCAGCTGATGAAGAAGGAAACAAGTTAAGCCACGAACGTTGCCCGGATTTAAATCTCGAGCTCCAAATTAGCCTCCTTAATTATCATCAACATTTAGCACAACCATTGAAGAGTGGTACGGGGACAAGTATTTTTTTCTGCTGCAGCTTGGGAGATGAATCCAATGTCAAAAGGCTGGCTTTGACTTTGTGTTCTCTTAACTAAGGCAAAAGATTTGGTGCTAAGTTAGAAATAGAATCCAATGTCAAAATTCTACAAGAATATAGAACTAATGTCAGAATTCTACAAGAATATAGAACTGGGAAATGATAGCAACATTCAAAAAGCGAAAACAGCATATCACTGAAGGCATAAAGTTTAAATCAAACTCTATATTCAATCTGTGAATTTCTTTCAGAAACATGCACATACTTTGACCAATGCACAGGCAATATGACATTACTGACAAGATAGTGCTTTGAACAATGATTTTATAATTTTTTGATAGCTGTCCCATCTCAAACAAGAGGTTGCTCTTGGGTTTAATAGCAAATCATAGATAGCAGCTTGAAAAAAAATAACTTGTAAACCTCATGGGAAACTAACTGAGAATAGAACAATGTGATAAAAGGTTGTAGAAAACTGTGAAGTTAAACCTATCTGTAAATGTAAATCTTAAACCTTAAACCCAGTGAGACTTATATACAAAGTTGTAGTGAAACTGACGACAGAACTTTGTCTCATTGTGCTGATCAGGGGAAGTCCAAAGTTTGCACAGTTTGTTCTTAAATGTGTTGTGGGATCTCTGTGTTGTAAGTTACTTCTAAGTTTTAAACAAACTGCAATTAGGATATTTGATCACTGTCATGATCTGAGAACAAAGAAAATGGGAAGTATGGGGCTGCAAAAAGAGCGCGAAGAATTGGCGCCAAAAGAATTTCAAATTGAAAATTAAGGGCTGTTTTGTAATTTTTGTTGTTGTTTTAGTGGAACAGAATTGTCCACGTGTCTAGCTGGGATTAGCTCCTTTCAAATTTCTGTTAGGAATTCAACTATAAATAGAGCAGTCTGGAACAGAGAGAGATATCTTTTTTGTCTGAGTTGTAATTGGGATCTTGGATCCAAGTGAGTCTAGGCTTGTAAACCTTCTCTGATTCAGGAATACATCTAGTTCCTCTTCAATTCTATCTTCAATTCTAAATTGATTTTTCTCTGGAAGTCACAACTGTGACATTTGGTATCAGAGCCGGTTTGGGATCCTTAAATTGAACACAGTATGGAAACGAGGGCAAAGGAGTTGGAGAACTTGGTAAAGGAGACGAAGAAGACTCAATTGGAAACAACCGGTCAGATGGAACTCATGAAAGCAGAGTTGAAACGACTGGCAATGGCGAGTGAAACACAGAGCCAGCGTATGGAAGCACGGATGGAGCAAATAATCCAATTGATGAACTCTCGGCCCGAGCCAACAGTCGCTGAAGGAAGTACCATACCTGGTTCACAGGTCAGTGAATCTAGGGAGTTCAACCCAGGAACCACTCTCCGTATTCCCATGGAGAGCAGCGGTATGTTTTCTAAAATCCCTAAACTGGAATTTCCTTATTTTGATGGATTGAATCCGTGTGCTTGGGTAAAGAAATGTGAGAGGTATTTTGATTTTTATCAAGTGGGGAGTGAGAACAAGGTAGCAATTGCTTCACTACATCTTAATGGGAGAGTTGAAGTTTGGTTTCTAGACTACCAGGTGTGTAACGAAAGTCTCCAATGGACCACTTTCATTCAGGACGTCTGTGAACGTTTTGAGGACTCAATTTCATGCAATTTTGTTGGGACATTCAATAAGCTCAAACAAGAGTCATCTATGGAGGACTATTTCAATCGATTTGAAGAATTAAAATCCCTCATGATCAACCCTGCTTACTTTATAATGAGCTTCTTAAGTGGACTCAATCCCGACATAAAAGCAGTGGTTCAGATGTTTAAACCCACTACACTAATTCAAGCTTTCACCTTGGCTAGGATGCATGAATCCTCCGTAGACCATCATCCTTACTGGAAAAGAAATCCAGGGTACTCTACTGTATATCCCAAGTCTAGTATCCAGGGTACTCAGCCGGTTCATCATCCAACCAACTCTCAACTACCCAACAAGCCTGGTACTAATAATCAGTCCTCCAACAACAGTGGCCATACAAGTAGCCAAATCAGGACAGTAAATCCAACTTCTTACCAAAATACAAATAAGCCTTCATATGCACCCTATATACCACCCATTAAAAGAATGGCCCAAGCTCACATGCGAATGAGGAGAGAAAAGGGGTTATGTTATCACTGTGACGAGCAATACAGACAGGGCCATGTGTGCAAGCAGCAACATCTCTACCTCATTGTACCAGATGATGAATACTCTGAAGAAAATGCTGAAGTTAGTATTCACACAGACGACATGGTTCAAGAAATTAAGTCCGAAATCGAGGTGTCATTACATGCTATCCATGGCAGTTTCTCAGCCAATACCTTACTACTTAAGGGCAAATTGAAGAAGAGGATCATATCCATCTTAATTGATACGGGAAGCACACATTCTTTTATTGATCCAAGAGTGATTAAAGCAACCAATTGGCCCACTCAAATGACTCCACAAATGATTGTCAGGGTCGCCAATGGACAGCAGCTCATAAGTAGTGCTATTTGCAACAATCTTCAATGGACAATGCAGGATTTGTTGTTTGTAGGAACCATAAGGGTGCTTCCTCTTGGTGGCTATGACATGGTCTTGGGAGGAGATTGGCTTAAGCCTTTTGGAGACATCATAATCAACCTACAGAAGCTTCAACTCACTCTTATGATTAAGGGCAACTCAGTGATTCTGCAGGGCACCACCAATGAAGGATCAATCCATCTCCTAGAGGCCAAGGGTATCTCCAAATTCCTTAAGAAGCATACACCCTGTTTCATGGGACAGTTTTTTGCACTCACTTCAGAGTCCACTCAGGTACCAGTCATTCATCCTGAACTTGTTTCACTTCTAAATGAATTTTCTGATGTGTTTTAAGTGCCCACAGAACTGCCACCTACAAGGTCTCTAGATCACAGGATACCCCTTAAACCAAATGTTTTACCTCCATCCCAAAACCCCTACAAGGTCCTTTATATGCAAAAAGCGGTTGTCGAACAACTTACCCAAGAAATGCTCCAATCCAACCTTATACAACACTCCCACTGTCCGTTTGCTGCTCCTATTTTATTGGTAAAAAAGAAAGATGGTTCATGGCGATTTTGTGTCGATTATAGGAGATTGAATGACATAACCGTCAAGGACCGTTTTCCTATGCCCTTGATTGATGAACTCTTAGATGAACTCCATGGAGCCACGGTCTTCTCCAAGCTAGACCTTAGATCCGGCTATCACCAAATCCTTGTCCACCCCCCGGATATACACAAAACCGCCTTCAAAACACACCATGGTCATTTCGAGTTCAAAGTCATGCCATTTGGGTTAACCAATGCACCGGCCACATTTCAAGCATTGATGAATACCATCTTTCAGCCATACTTACGAAAATTCATACTTGTCTTCTTTGACGACATCTTAGTCTATAGTCCCTCCTTGTCATTACACCTAACTCATCTACAAACCACCTTAGCCACCCTTAGGAAACACAAACTATATGCAAAGCTGTCTAAATGTTCCTTTCTACAACCTCGGTTGGAGTACCACTACAACAATTAAGGCATTTTTCAAGAAAAAATGTCCTTGACAAAACTCAAAATTTTGTTGAAAACTACTTTTAACAAGGAAAAAAATCCGTTGATGGGTTCCTGGAGGCATCCCCGTAGCTAAAGGTATTTGCCAAGGAATTACAGTTTTTGTTGGTAAAAGGGATGCTAAGTCAATAAAATATTTTGTTGGTAATATTGACAACTACCAAGGAAATTCGTTGGTAAAAATCAAATATCGTTACCAACAAATTGTTTGTTGCAAGAACTATTTTATTTACCTACAAATTTTTTCTCGAAAAATCTTAAAATCATCAAGGAAAATTGTCGTTGGCAAAGGTAACAACCTTTATCATAGAACTTTTTTGTTGGTAAAATGCATGAATATCAACGAAAGTTGTCATCGGTATCGTTACCAATTACCAAGGAAATTATTTTCAATAAAAAATGATATATTAAAGTTGTCTAAGAGACGACCTAATCTAGGTCCCAAACTCTAAGGACATCACCCACTACCTCCCAAACTCTAAGGACACCACTCTTGATGATAAGACCCCACTATGGAATTCCATATATAATATATTTATTTTTAGGCTTAACGGGAATCGAACTCCTGACCTATAGTAAAATATGTTGCAATATTTACCAATTGAGCTATTTGAATAATTGTGTTGTGTGAAACAACTTTATAGCTTATTAAATCAAATTACTCATTTTTTGCAATACAAAAACCATTGCTGCGTATATAATAGAGACCAGTATATAATATTTCGTCAATATAAATTAAAACTAAATATTTTCACGATTATAAGATTTATGTTAAATATCTACCACTTTTAGCAATGAAAAAAAAATTCACAGTAACACTATTATAATTATCAACAAAATAGTAATAGCATTTCAATGCTATATGTTATTGAAATTGGTTATATCATCAATGAAATAAAATTAAATTGTTGTAAATAAGAAAATGAGCCTTAATAAGAAAAATGTTCATGGAAATTTTATCAATATTTAGCAACGAAATAAATTGTTACCATTAATATTATAATTAACAGTAAAATAATGTTGTATTGTTAAATAAATTTTATTTGATTTTTCAGATGAAATTATATCAATGCTACTAATAAAAAAATTCAACGAATTGATATTTTTCCACTATAAAGAAGCTAGGAGCTTTAAATATAAAAACATTCATTATAAGTAACCAAATAAATCGTTGCAAACGTGGTAATTAACTAGAGAAAATTTAGTTTCATTGTTGAAGAGACACGAACAAGTGTTATAGTGCATTTACTAAGAAAATGTTTGTCAATAATATTAATATTTATTAGCAATGAAATAATTTATTGTAAATGACATCATTATAACTAACAAACTAAAATTTCGTTGAAAAAGAAATATTTTGTTGCTAAATAATGTTGGTGGGAAATTGATTTTGGAATAAATATTGTTCGCCATCTCTTTACAAAGAAAAGTTGCCAACAAAATAGATTTTGTTACAAAAAGTGACAACTCTATGGTTTTTTCAATGAAATTTATTTTTGTTAGAAATAGTAACATATTAACAAGGAAAATAAAATTTGTTAGTAACTAAAACATTTTTTCTAGTGAGTATACCAATTTCCAACAAAATAATGACTTGTTGCTATAAAATAGTTAGTGAACTTTAATGAGAAACAAATTTTCATGAAAATAATTATCAGTTTTTACCTAGAAAAAAATTTGTTACGAACAATGTTATAATTACCAACAAAATCTTATTTCATAGCTACAAAGATTTCATTAAAAAATATATTGTTTTACAACAAAATAAAAAACGTTGCCAATAGTGTTACAATTCTCAACGAAATATTACTTTGTTCCTATAAATTAATAAACGAGCTTTAACAAGAAAAAACCTAATGAAAAAAATTATCAATCATTATCAACGAACCGAATCATTACTAATAATGTGATTATTGTCTAGGAAAACATATTTCCTTACTAAAGAGGGATGAATAAGATTTAATATTCGTTAACAAGGAAAGTTAGTTGTTGTTAAAATTAGTCTTCTTTAGCAACAAAATATTTCATTTCAGATGATGCCATAATTACCAAGGAACAAATATTTTGTGGCCATAAAAATAATTTCATTGTTAAATCAATTTATGGAAAAATTGGGTTTGGAGGGAATGTTTCCCGCCACCTATTTAACAAGGAATGTTTCCTACAAAATATATTTTGTTGGAAAATAGTAACAAGTTTATAGCTTTTTCAAGGAAATTTTTTATTCGTTGACAATGCTACAATATTAACAAGGAAATCAATTTTCGTAACAATAATTTTGTTGGTAAAAGATAGATTTCTTGTAGTGTACCTTGGACATGTCATCAGCTCTCAAGGTGTTGAAGCTGATCTTCAGAAAGTTGAGTCCATGGTGAGCTGGCCACTACCAAAAACTCTTGAACAACTACGTTGATTTCTTGGTTTGACTGGCTATTACAGGAAATTCATTCGTAATTACGGCCTCACTGCTCAGCCACTCACTGATTTATTGAAGAAAAACAACTTCAATTGGACAGACTCTGCCCAAGAGGCCTTTCAATCTCTGAAATCTGCTATGTGCAGTGCACCGGTGCTAGCTCTTCCTGATTTCTCTCAGCCCTTTACAGTGGAAACAGATGCTTGTTCCCGTGGAGTAGGAGCAGTATTATCTCAAATGGGCAGACCCATTGCATTCTTCAGCCGGGCTTTGGGACAAAAAAATCAAACTCTATCCACTTATGAGAAAGAGCTACTTGCAATAGTCTTGGCAGTCAACAAATGGAGATCATACTTGCTTGGGTCGAAATTTTACATACTCACAGATCATCAAAGTATCAAATATCTACTGTCCCAAAAGGTTACAACCATACTTTAGCAGCGGTGGCTTTCAAAACTCCTGGGATATGACTATGAAATACAATACAAAAAGGGGACAGACAACAAAGCGGCTGATGCTCTCTCCCATTTTACGGAAGCCACAAAAAATTGTCATTCCATCACAAGTGTTTCCCCAATATGGTTACAAGATGTTCAGACTAGTTACACGGATGATGAGTTAGCTCAGACTCTCATTCAACAACTGATATTGAATGCTGATGCTGTCCCAAACTTCACGCTGGAACAGGGACTGTTGAAGTTCAAAAACAGGCTATACATAGGCAATCATGGCCATCTCAGGACACATATACTCCACACTATCCACAGCTCTCCAGTAGGTGGTCATTCAGGGATTCAAGCATCATACAAAAAACTAGCTTCATATTTCTACTGGAAGGGAATGAAAACAACATTGGTTAACTTGATCACCAACTGTGACATTTGTCAACGTAATAAGGAGGACCAATCAGCCTACGGTGGTCTCCTTCAACCCTTGCCAGTACCATCTCAAGCTTGGCAGCAAATATCAATGGACTTCATCGAGGGTCTACCTAAATCCAATCACAAGTCCGTGATTTTAGTAGTGGTAGATCGGCTAACCAAATATAGTCACTTCATAGCCCTAAGCCACCCTTTCACTGCCTCCACAGTAGCTGAAGAATTTCTACAACAAGTATACAAATTGCATGGATTACTACAGTCCATAGTATCCGACAGGGATAAGATTTTCATGAGTGCATTTTGGCAAGATCTATTTGGAGCTTTGGGTACCACCTTGGCGTTAAGTACGGCCTATCATCCCCAAACGGATGGTCAAATGGAGCGCACTAACTCATGCCTCGAGACTTACCTTCGTTGCATGACGGGTGAGGCTCCATCTCAATGGGCGAAGTGGTTGTACCTGGCCGAGCACTGGTTCAACACTTCCTTTCACACTAGCCTCCAAACAACTCCATTTCAAGCCATGTATGGGTATACACCCCCACTGCTAGCTCTACCTCCTGCTACTTCATTCACTGTCCAAGATGTCCAACAGTATTTGAAGGACAGAGAACAAATGCTACAGCTGATTAAAAACAAGCTCCACATTGCGCTAGAGAGAATGAAGATGTATGCTGATAAGCATCGCAGTGACAGGTCATTCTCTATTGGCGAATGGGTATATCTTCGGCTTCAACCATACTGTCAAACCTCTGTCAACTTACGCAAAAATCTCAAGCTGTCCGCCAGGTTCTATGGTCCATTCCAGGTGGTTGAAAAAAGCGGATCCGTGGCTTATCGCTTGCAACTCCCTGCCAACTCTAAAGTACACCCTGTGTTTCATGTCTCCCAATTGAAAAAGAAGCTGGGCTCCTCCATTACTGCTACCCCTCAACTTCCATTAGTCGATGCTCAAGGCAAATTCAAGATGGAACATGTCGCTATATTAGCTTGGCGTTTGATTCCTCGCCACAACAAAGCAGTCACTCAGGTGCTGATTCAGTGGACACACACAGACAAACAAGATGCGACATGGGAAGATTGGTCCCAAATTGCTTCTTCCTTTCCAGATTTCCGCCCTTGAGAACAAGGTCATTGTGCAGCAGGGGGTAATGTCATGATCTGAGAATAAAGAAAATGGGAAGTATGGGGCTGCAAAAAGAGCGCGAAGAATTGGCGCCAAAAGAATTTCAAATTGAAAATTAAGGGCTGTTTTGTAATTTTTGTTGTTGTTTTAGTGGAACAGAGTTGTCCACGTGTCTAGCTGGGATTAGCTCCTTTCAAATTTCAGTTAGGATTTTTGTTAGAAATTCAACTATAAATAGAGCAGTCTGGAACAGAGAGAGATATCTTTTTTTGTCTGAGTTGTAATTGGGATCTTGGATCCAAGTGAGTCTAGGCTTGTAAACCTTCTCTGGTTCAGGAATACATCTAGTTCCTCATCAATTCTATCTTCAATTCTAAATTGATTTTTCTCTGGAAGTCACAACTGTGACAATCACCAAAGCTTGAACCATTTAAAACTTATTCTTGTGTTGTAAGACAGAACTTTGTCTCATTTTACTGATTTTAGGAATGTTGCCTGTGCAACTAGATGATCATCAAGTAGAAATACAGTAATTAATATAATTACACAATGAAAATAATTTCTGAACAAATGTTGTACATCCAAATGGTTTATAATTTTCAAGGTATCCTAATTATATATAAAATAGCAGAGCTATATCAAAAATCAAATTGTAAAGAATACAAATTAAATAAAGAGATTCTCTCGTGAAGTCTAGGCATGCATTGAAAGCAAAACAACAGCAAGGAGATTGGGAAATCAGTTAGAAAGAGCAACGGTGAGAAGGGATGACAAAAGAGAGAGTAGAGAGAACTGGTGGTGTTTGATTTTTTGTGTGAAGGTAGAAGGGACATTATTGGAATCTAATTTTCGCTCATGTCACTTTTCTACGATTCAAAATTTTGGGTTCTAATTAGAACTAAACCCAACACATTCCTTTTGTGTTTGAAATGTTAGGGGATTAGTGAACAAATCAAACCAACCCATTTCTTGTCTACATCACCACTTTCATTTTTAAGAAAAACTAAATTCCATTTCTTATCTCCATCTCTACTTTCAAATTTCAATCCAAAAAATAGCAACCCCATTTTCATCTTGAAGCCATACCAAGATACCCCATTTTTTGTTTCCATCTCTACTTTAAAATTTCAAACAAAACTAAGCAACCCCATTTCTAGTTTTTGTTTCTATATTCAATCTGAAGTCAAAAGAAGCAACCCCATTGAGAGAGATCAACATACAAATGTGCAACAGTTACCATGGTCATCACCCAATAGGTGCATTTCACCAACAAAATCAACAAAAATAAATTCAGCACCAATCCTATTTATATGATTGAGTAGTGAGTCCTAAGACATAATTTATCAAACCCCAAACCCATTGAAACAACCCATACGAACATACTAGTTCATTGCAGCATTTCACCAAACAAATTATTTTCATCACTCACTCGATCAAAAAAACCAAACGATCATAAGAAACCCAGATTCATGAATATGATTAAATGCCAGTAAAGCATATTGGAATGACTCCACAAGCAACAATTTACCTCACTTGAAATGAGCTAACGAAGAAGAAGAATTCACTCCTTCAAAAAGCAAAGCTAGACCCATTCCAATCCTACATCAGTCAAGTAAACCAAGTAAATGGGTTTATCAATGAAAACTTAATCTTATTCAGAGATTGCAACAAGGATTGTGACAGAGAGGGAATTACAGAGATAAGAGGTGAGATCGAGCCTCTGATGCGATGGAGATCAAGAGATCTTCGATCAACCCTTCACATAGACGAGGAGAAAGAGATCATCGTGAGTCTCTTATGCTCCTCTTCGATTCTCAACTCGTCCATCATCACCACCAGTAATCAACTTGTAGAGATCAACACCACCAGCTGAGATCAGTGGAAAGTTCAGTGGAGAGATCAATGGAGAGATCAATGGTAGTTAACATGTAGAGATCGAGAAATAGAGAGGGAAGAAGATGAGAGACGTACCCGGGGTTTTTGGCAATGACGAGAGAGCTTCAAAAACTTGCTTCAGTTGATGTGAAGAGAGGTGGAAAGAGGCGAGGTAGCGAGGGAGGATTACATCGAGAGGTTTTTAGGATCGCCAAAAGTTTTCATCGGTGAACCGAAGCGTTCGAGGTGGGAATATGTGGCACGTGCTGGCATCCCTCACCCACCAGTAAACTCTCAAACAAACACCCAAAATGCTATTTCAAGTGGGAATATGATTCTTATTCCCATGGAATGAGTGCAACCAAACACACCCTTAGAACTACCACATCTCTGATTGTTTATATTTTTTCCTTTCCTATAGAGAAATTAAATTACCTTCAGGTTCGGTCTTGCGGAGTAAGGCACCCATTTTCTTATAGAGAAACTAAATTACCTTCGGATTGGATATCTTGCGGAAAAGAGTGTGATTTTGATATGCCTAAAATAAGTTTGGTATTTATCCGTAAAAAATGTGACGTGACTTATGTGCATTGATAGCCCAAGAGTGGCTTTTTGTTGTTCATATAGTTAGGAGTATCCGGTGATACATGCTTATATGTGATGTGTCCCTACTTAGGCATGGATGACGGAAAATGTATCCTTTATATAAGAGAGCTATACGGGCATGTATGTTCGACACGGAGGTGGTGCGAATGTGGTATCATCTAAGTGATCAATTCAATAAATACGAATAATATCATTAAGTCAAATAATGTATGGTCTCTATTGTTGTAATTGATAAAATACCAATTATTTGAAAAGTCATATTATATTGTTTCTAACCATATGCAGGACGACAAGATGACAAGTCTACTGACATTACTGCATGTTAGAGTTGTCATGGTTAACCATTACAGTACATGTAAAATGAATATTTACTTTAATAACGATAAAAACATATTAAGATGGCATAATTGCTCAATTGAGGAACTACATGTTTGAATGGTTATTTATTGTTTGTGGTTGATTTTATGTTATCACTTGTGGACTTGTTGATTTTGAGAATGAAGATTACTCATACCAGCTTTATTGTTGACCCAAGTGAGCTTTTGCTTTTTGGATACATTCTTCTTGGAATGTAACCAATTAGCTTGTCTCAGGTTTAGAGATTATTGAGCGCTATTGAAGTTTCATTAGTGGTGCCAACAACGTCAAAGAGTTCATGGTTAGATTATTTTTAGTTTGTTTTAATTTTCTAAACTATGTTTTAGTTGCTGCTGCTAAATGTTTATGTTGTTATTGATTTTTTCCACGTCCCGATTCTACGTGGGTATTAGGATTTTGTTTTCTCAAAAATCAGGGCATGACATGGCACTTGTCTACTTTGCAAATTGGTGCTGAAAATTCTAGTTTCTTTTAACAAAATTGGTTGGAGGGAGTTGCCTTCAAGAAATAGATTATACATGCTCATGATCATGACTAGCCTAGCATTAAGGATATCATTCATACTGAAAGGGGGGCTTGAATTCGTTGAGCAAGTCCCGTGCTTTGGAGGCTTATAACAATAGATTACGAATAAACTCAACAACATTGGATGTTCGAGTGTGGAAGCCCAGTATATATATGATGTGTTCACTGTAAAATCTGTTTCTGAAGCAGTGAGAGAGTTAGAGGTGATTAAGACTCGGTTTATGCGAGGTTGTGGCATCCCCTTCTCCCGACTAAATTTTAGCAAGATAGGTTAACGATTCTCTAATGTCTGAAGAAAGTTGAAGTGGATTTTATAAATTTTCTGTATTTATGTCAACATAGCATTGTACTTGATTGGAAGGCATACATATTTATAATCGCGTATATGATAGCTATCACTCTAATAACAAAAGTTGTTATGGCAGTCATTTATTTATTGTCGTTATTAGAGCAGAAACAGAGAATCAACATAAATAGGAAATATTTGTATGTCACTCTACACGTATGACTCTTGCGTGGATTCAGATGCGAATTAGGTTTGAGATACATCTGAAGGCCAATCTTTTTAATCTGTTGTCTCATTTACCTTTCTGATTACAAGGATGATAGGTGCAAATTTCAGAAATTTGTTGCTTTTGTACCGCAGAGGCTGGTTTACTGCACTATACTACGGAATGCATATGTCTGGCTGAGAAAAGCTTTTGACTGCTACTGATTTTGTATCAGTCTAACTGGCGTGAGAGTTGTCTGAAGCAGAAATTCTAATTGTTGAGGAAAACAGCGAGGGAGGGAGGGAGGACCCTCCATCACCCTCGCGATCCGCTGGTTTCCTCGCCAGTTAGCCTCTCAATCTGAAGATATCAAATATTCGTTTGGACAGTGGACTAGCAGGATCGTCAAAATATTAGAAATAATGTTTACAATTATACAAAAGAAAAGTTCCCCAAACTCTTTACTTGCCTATTAAAAGAAAGTGAATTTGAAATATAAATAAGTTTATGTAGTTGCTTTGATCAATAAAATAGCTTCTAGGCTTATGATGAACAAAATTTGCACCTTTCTCGCTGATAAAGAAGAAGAAAAAGAAAGTATCATATTTGATCACTTTCATGATGTGTGAATGTATACATGATGTTAAAGCTCTTCGGAAGATAGCTATAAATTTCATGTTAAAGAATGTCAGTTTTAACGAGGCTGAAAAGCTTATACATTGAATAAGCGATATATTAAAATGGTCAAAGTGCCTTCGGGATCAAAAGTTATGCAATTATGAAGAACAAAACAAGAAAAAACAAGGGATAAGTCCTAAAACAAGGGACAAGTCCTAAGTACTGAATCTAGAGCTCTTAGTTATCTAAGCACATAAAATTTAGGAAGACTTAACTTGCAGATGGAAAGTAAATTTCCCCTAGCTTATTACTAATATGGTCACTTTACAATGTAGGATGGGCGTGTTAATGCTCTTTATTCAACCCATCCATTTATACTGATGCAAAACATTAGGGTTGAACAAAAAATTGACCAAACTGGTGAAACCGACCGATCCGATCAAAATTGAACCGATCGGTTGGGTTTAAGTTTGGTTTCAATTTTAACTTTTAAAAAATTCAAAACCGAAGTGGTTAGTCGGTTTTCGATTTTGTTAATGGTCAGTTCGGTTTTAGTTTGAAAATTTTGAAACCGACCAAAGTCGGTTCGGTTTTCAACCCTACAAAACATGCAACAAAAGAATCATGGCCAATCAAAATCGATGATTACTTTTTTTTTTCTTTTTTTTTTTTTCTTTTTTTCCCTTGACGCCTCCCACCTCAAATGTCCCTGAGTTCGACCTTATGATCTAGTGATACCATCAGCCACTGCTCAACCACTATGCCATTCTCGTAAGTCATATTTTCTATAAAACTTGAATCAAGTCCTTCTTTATGCTTCAGTTATTAGATACGCAGATTGTACAAATGCATACTGGACTGGATACTTTTCAAGTAGGCCAACTCTGAAACGATATGTCAGAATGATCAGCGGTTACTATTGGTAAAACTTCATTGCTTTCTTTAGTTTTTATTATTGATTAAACTCCCTAATTCAGTCTCACATTGATGTCTTTATGCTTATGACTTTTTAATTTATAATCAGGCAGCAAGGCAATTGGAGTTTTTTTTAAAGGGAGGAGCAGTTCATGGACTAACACCGATGCCTTGGCTGATGCTTTGGCAATTGCTCAACATCATGATGCAGTTAGTGGAACGTAAAAACATGTAGTTGATGATTATGCAAAAAGACTTTCAATGGGATATGTAAACGATGAATATGTGGCATATCACTATACTCTTGGTATGTGTGTTTTCCTTTGTGCTCAAAATTCACATCTACTTCATATTGTCTCCTCAGGCAGAGGAGTTGATTGCATCTTCGCTTGCTTACTTGGTGCTGTCAACATCAAACACTCCCCACCTGAACCCAGCTACCAAACTTGAACATGCAAAATAACAGAACTGCCTTCATATTTTTTACTTTTGAAAAAACTGCCATTATCATCTTCTTTAGGTTACCATAAAACAAAGCCATCATTTAAACTTATAGAACTTGTTACACACTTATAGAAATGTTGAATTGATATGTTACATCAATTGACACTCCAAGTAAATGGTAATTGAAAGTACTTGATTGATAATGGTCATGATCACTTTAAGAAATTCCCTTGTATCTGAGTTTAGCCCTATAGAAGTGACCATCAACATAAAGTCTGTCTTGGGTATTTATTTAATGGATTTTGCAGCAAACCAGCATATTTTTGTGAATTCCGATTCTACGATAAAGATGCATCATAACAAGTAATTTTATTTTTCAGTGCCCTCTTTTGAATATAAGTTACTGCCCTCTTCAGAAGTTGATTTATCTTCTGGGAAAAGCATGGTAAAGCTAATACTTCCTCCCTTTTATTTCTTTTGCATTGAATAGCAAATCTATCCACCTGCAAATATTTCAATAAGATGTTTTCTTGTATTAAATTGGAAAATATTCAGCTCTGGAAGTCAGTCAAAAATATATATATGTGTGTGTGCGTGTAAGTGAAATTTTGATTTTTATGTGTGTGTGAGTGAAATTTTGATTTTTAATTGATGCTATTACTCCTCTCCTTCAGGTTATTATGGTTTACAATCCTCTTGGGTGGAAAAGGGAGGAAGTAGTTCGAATTCCTGTAAGTATTTTGAATATCTCCATCCCACTGGCTTCTGCAGTACAAATTTATTGTTTTGACGATAATTAAATTTGAAATGTTCACACATCATTGTGTCGGTATTCCTTTCTAAACTGCTTATAGAGAAGGCAATGTTCTGAAATTTTGTTCTTAGTTTTAGCTACTCTGGTTTCATCCTTATGTCAGGCATATGGTTGGTAGAAACATAGCCAACTGTCACCAAGTAATAAGCAGAAGATTATTATGAGTTATCCGAATGCCATTGGAAATGAAATGGAAATATTTTGTCAAGAATAGCCATAGTACAGTAACAAATTGATGGATGTAATTAAAATGAAATGTACTTCATTGGTAAATGGTAATTGCATGATATTTTCCCTCCAAGTTAAAGAACATGGAAAAAGTTTCACTTGAAATTGGTCAGTATCTTCTCCAAAGAACCGTTACGTTACATACTGCATGACACCGATCTATCTCCTTGTGAATGATATCATAACGCAATCTCTATAATTGTATACCTGTTTAGTCTTTAGTATTCAGCTCTAGTTCCTGGATGCATAATTTTTTGGGCTTCTGAATGCCGCACTTTTTGTTTAAAGGTAAAATGTATGAGCCTTTATAACGTTGTTTAAATTTTTGTTGCATTTTCAAGGTCCATTAATCAATGAATCTACGGTGCAAAAGGTGAGTGGCATTCTGTCTTCATGAATATAAATTTGAATTCCTTGTTGTCGTCCTTTGTATGTACATGATTTTTTACACGATGTTCAATGTGTTCTACTCTTTTGGATATAACTGGAGGTCGAAACGTTTGTCAGGATGCTGTCAACAAGGTATACTTTATATATAACCTTTGTCATTTCAATTGAAATCGTGTTAAGATAATAATCATATCATTTTATTAGGAAAAAGATTACCAGTGAAAAAAGGTCTGTCAGCAAAGTAGAATGAGAATTGGAAAACTTTGTGATGCCAACCCTCTTTACCAAAAATTTCAGAATTTTTTTCCTCTGTAAATTAGAATTAAGAGAGGCAAAAAACAAATGTCCATGCAAAACAGAGGCAGAGAGGCCCCCCACGTCACAGCACACAAAACATGCATCTTAGCCAACTTTCGGTTTCAGTATGTACCATGGTACGATTACGAAATGGGGAACTATACATCCATCAAACATCACGTATTTTACTTTGTTTGATTGTAGGCTACGCTTGTTTTATCCAAGCACATGTTCCAAGACAATATGCCAACCGTAATTCAAAGTTTTATTTGAGAATTTATTGCTCCTAGCACTTGTTTTAGGCAAGCCCTATTTGACACCCACCAAATATGATGTCCCACACCACCATTCACTAATTTTTTTTTCTACTAACCTACACCACCCAAATAAAATTAATTGAAAAAGAAACCACTATTCCCATCGAAACAAACCCCTTCTTCTTCCCAGCAAAGAAACGCTTCATCTTCACAGCTTAAACGAAACGATCTCTTGGGCGAGAAAACTCTTCATCTTTGCAGCATCATCTCTTTGCAGTGTTTCTCTTTGCAACGTCATCTCTTCGCAGTTGCTCAAGTTAGTTTGATTTCAAGTGGTTAGATTGATGTGATTTGTTGGAAATGAAGGGGATTAGTGAGGGTGATGATGTTAGAAGTGAAGGACATTATGATGTTGAAATGAACAATTTCAACAACAAGAAAAATCCATCTCACTTGAGGTAACATTGTCAACTTGCATGTGTTTTGTTTTGATTGCCAAAACAAGAAGATTGTAATAGGAATTTTTAAATGTAAAATTTTTATAGGGTTTGTTTGATAAAAAAAAAAAAAATTATGCGTTTGATGATTTGGTGTGTAGGCTCTTCTCATAGATGTAATAAATATGGAGATGCTTGTAAACGATTTCGAGAATCCATAATTACTTCAAGCTTCTTCGAACCTTGTAGAGGTAACAATTTAGTTAATAAAGATATATTCAATTTATAATGTAATATATGTGATATAATTAAAATTCTTTCATTTACCTAATATAGAATGATGATGATAATGTCGATGGTAGGGGTGGACCCAGGATATTAGTCGAGGGGGGCGAAATGAAAAATACTTATTAGTTGATAATAGTAGTTATCAATGGTAAAGCCAAATTTTTTTTTACCGAAGCTAGTAACTAATAAAAAAATTCAACTATAAAAAATACAATGCATATATCAAATTGGATCCAAGTTTAGTCAATTTTAAGCCAAAATAAAGTCACTATTGATAACCTTAGCAAAGAGTAAACAAGCATAATAACTACAATAAATAACTAATATTACAAAAGAGTTTGTCTAGGCAGCCAAAATTTAAAACCATTTTTTGGCCAGGCTAGAGCATTTTTACACCTTTACCCATTCTCTTTAAAATACAATCACAAACATTATCTATAGAAGGGATAGAAATGTAAAAAAACTTAAAACCTGACCAAAAAGTGGTTATAAATTCTGGTTGTCTAGAATTGAGAATCACAAAATAATTAGGATAAGTTCTAGGTGAAGCTAATTTTTTTTTGAAATTTGCGAATCTAATATGATCATAATACAGTTTCAAAGAAAAAATAGTTTATATGAGGCTCAAATTTTATACGAGTTAGCTAATGGTATATATTTTCATTGAATTCTATCGTTATTATTTTAGATATTAATTTTAAATATTTTTTTGTTAGGGGTTTAATATCACTTGTGAAAAACAATTCATTTATTTAATGTTAATAAATTTTTATTAAACTAAACATTTTTTAATGTTTGCAATTACTAATAAAATTGCATTGAAAATAAAATAAAAAATGCACACAAAGAGTATTGAAATCAGGTCTTTTATGAAAAGTTATAAACATCCAACCACTACACCAACAGACATGTTTAAATATTTTCATAAACAATTAACATATTGTATTCTACATTATATAATCGAATTTTTAAGACTAAAATATATATAGTAAAAATATTTTAAAAATTGAGGGGGGAGGGGGGGGGGGGGGGGCAGCTGACCCCCCTCACCCCTTAGTAGGTCCGCCCATGGTCAATGGAAAAGTTGATAGTAAGTTCAACAATGAAGAAAGATCAATGGAAGTGGTACTTGATGATAGCGATTTATTTCTTACGGAAGGGGTTAGGTTGATTTTTGAATTATCGTTTTGACAAGTTTCCATGTTTTGTCGTTGTTGGGGTTTTTAACAAGTTTATGTATTTTGAAGGTATTCTCATCAAGGTCAGCGTTGATAGCTTGGTGTTAAGGCATTGGTAGGGATAATAACATAATTGTTGTTATTACAAAATCAGAACATGCTAATCATAGACGTAAGGGAAAGTTACATTTTGGGTGTGAAAAAGGAGGGAAGTGCGACAAATAAGCCTTTTTCAAATAAGGAGGGTGTGAAAAAGGAGGGAAGTTACAAATATGTCGATTTTATAGTGATAACTCCTTTGGTCTCATGTTTCCAAATAAGCACATCTTTTTCTTCCGAATGTCTAACGTGAGTGTTCAGGATAGTCATCGCTACTTGATGGGAAAAATATTTCAATAGTAGGTTGGTAACATTCCTTCTGTTCCCCTTCTTCCATAATGATAAGTTCTTTTACGAAATAAAAAAGAAAGAGGGTATTTGGTTGCACATAGTCTCTTAGATGAACAAAATCAGTTAGTCACGAATCCTTCCATATGTTGAAAGATTCTCCATTTGCTACCGTCTACAACTAACCCCTTCTTAAGAGTATTAAGAGTTTTTCCCAAGCTCCTCTAAAGGAAAGAAGAGCATGTTTTGGTGAAAGAGGCTTGAAAAATGCAGCAGTTTTTTAAGTATATGGATATGAGAAGTGTTAACCAAAGGTCCTATGGTCCATCTAGGATTCTGAAGTGTTATCCATGTTTTTTTTTTTTGAAGTGCATGCATGTAACTGATATGTTACTAGCAAGTTAAAGATTTGGCGTAATATCCGGGTTGATGACCAACCCCTTTTGAATAAACAAGGCATGTTTGTACCTTCTTGCTTCTATGGATATGTAAAATGTCATTTTTCTCATTTAACATTGTCTTTATTGTGTATGATTTTTCTAATTGTTATGTACTAATACGATGAATAGTGCATTATAGGGATATGTTAGGGTAGTGTTGCAGGGAATGATGTCCAATATGAAATTATCGAGGGAGCTTGGAACATTTACTTTTTGTAAATACTGATCCAATATGAGAAATGATGGTGCAATTGATTGCAACTATTTCACTTTGTAATTTGTAATGGTTGCAAGATTATTTTAATTTGGGTATTAACATTGGTATTTGAATATTTGAGTTTTATAATCTCATTGGATGTCATTAATTTGTTGATACATTTTTATTTATTTAATTAAAAAGTAAAATTTTACATATTGATTTTTCGTAAAAAAAAAATAATATTTGTAACACGTCAAGGTGTTGTTAATATTTGAACATTGCAACATGCTACAGTGCCCTTAGCAACCTTGGACAACTGTTACGAAATTTGAAGGTTGTAACACCTTGAAGTGTTGCTAATATTTCCTGATTTGCAAGTTTTTGTAATGTTAATTTTTTTTTTAAATCAAAGCTAGTGTGTTACAAAGTACCTTTTATGGTGTAGTGGGTTCTCTCCCGCCGAATTTAGTTTTAGCCCAATATCTGTAAAAAAAGTTATTAAAAAGGAAATCTTAAGTGAATAAAAGGTGTTTGGCGGGACTCGAAATTGGGGTCTACATTTATGGTGTTAATACAGGCTCTTTTTGGTGTAGTGAATAAACAATTACCAAACAATAAATAAACATAGCTAAAATTTGGGGGATTCTATTTATAAATAATATAAAATATTTAGGGACCCTAAAATGTCAATAATATTCAGGGGCTGATTCGCCGAATGCTCCCAATTGGTTCAGGGTCGGGCTTGCATCTTTATGGGATTTTGGATGTCCAGATTTAAGGCGTTGAGGCGGACGGACCTGAAAATGCCTCAGGCGCGAGGCGTGAGGCAAGGCGGACGCCTCACTTCACTAAGGCGGTCTTAACATTTTTTTTAGAATATTTTATGATAAATTGAAACATATTAGCATAGTAGTATATATTATCATTTTGATTAGTATTATAAGCAAATATGTACAAAAAGTGACACAACTATCTATAATCGAAATATTTTTAAAGATTTTTTAATAATAAATTAAAACATATCAACATAATAGTATACATCATTTTGATAAGTATCATCATAAGCAAATATGTATAAAAAGTGACACAACTACTTAGAATCGAAATGAAAATATGATAAAGTTACATAACATAGTGAAAAGATGCACTACATAAGTGTCAAGTAACTTGCAAACATCTATTAAATCATTAAAAATCAATAATCTTGAAAAAATAGAAACTTGAGAATATTGAACATTTGTTAAAAGAAATTGTTGGAATGATTGGTGCATTGCTTTATTGTGAGACAATATTGTAAAAATACCTTAAAACGCGCCTAAACGATCGCCTTGATTACACTAGTTCAGATATGATACATAACAAACTTTCTACTCCTGGTATACTTGGTCTACGTCGCCTAGCGCAACGTGTTTGGTTAAGCCGTATTATATGTGTGTGGTCATAATGTTTTTGTGTTTTTTATTTATTTTTCTTTTCTACTTCCTCTTCTATAAAGGTGTACCTGTCTCTGAAACCCCTCTTCAAATTAAACTTTTATTATATTAATTAGTTCCATCAATAAGGGTGGAAAGGGGAAACAAAATTGGGAGAGGATGACAAGGAAAATTGTTGCTATGCTCTTCATCTGTTTTGTCTTCCTCCCCGCTGTATTTGAGGCCACTTCCCATCAAACGACTACTTCAGGATCATTGGATGAGCTTGTTTCTATTCCACAAGCGGGCAGCGACACTGGGCTTAAGCTATATAAAGACAAGGGGGATTTTAGCTTACTTTGTATGAGAAGATGCGTTAATCGGTGCGGAGCATCTACAAAGTGTATTAAATCTTGCGAGCCAAGATGCCCAAACAAAAACAAACCGAAAAAATAAAAGGATGTTTGATCAAATTGATTATGAGTTAATCAACTATGTGATGGATCATATATGCCATGATATGCCAACCAATCCCCCTTCCCTTTCCTTCCTAAACTCCTCAAAAAAAAAAAAAAGTGATGGAGTGAAAATGTTGATTGTAAGTAATAAAGTGTGTACGGTGAATAGGAGTGATTTTTCAAGTAAAACACAATATAAAATAACATGGGTAAACAAAAAGAACTTATCATTTTATAAGCAACATTTTCTTCTTAAACACGCCATATATGTTCTTAATTAGGTGTTTCATATTAACTGTATGTTGGATACGAGTTTAATTAAAGTTCATTACTTTCCAGTTTTCACCATAAAGTTGAAATTTATGTTGGGTGGATTGTTCCCATTGCTCGCAAAGAATTGAAAATGTCCTGGCAGATTCCATTTTTTTAAATCAATTAGCCCTATGCCATTTTATTTATTTATTTATTTATTTTGAGATCCAGGGTGATACTTAAGCTCATTTATTTTTAAGTGGGAAAGAAAAGCAATAGGATTGTTGTGGTTATCTTCATTTTTAAGATTAAGAAGTTGTCCATAGAGAGATTATACAAGCTATCGATTAGAGATAACTAATTGGATACGGACATATGACAAGATTATACCCGATAATCTGAATTTGGAATTTATTTTGATATTTCTATCCTAGATTACCCATGCATAACTTTGATTTAGGGGTGGGCATTTCAGATCGAAAACCCGGACCGATTCCGTCGGTTCGGTTTGGTTTTTTATTTATTATTAAATTTTTGGTTTTACAACCCGCCCCGATGTTTCTGGCCCGGGCTTCAGTTACCTTTTCTGAAACCCGCCGGGTAACCGGCCCGGGTATGAAGGAGTTGGTAAAAGGTAACTGCCCATCGACCTTTTTCCTCTCTCGCCATCCTCTTTTTCGTCGTTCAACCTCGCGCACAACTTCCTCTCATCACCCTTAATCCCCATCACGCCATCAAAAGAGCTAAGCACAAAGCTCTTCCTCTATTCTAACAGCAATTGCTACTTCCATGTTTCCCTTCTTCTCCGTCTCGACCTCTGCTTTGCATCTCTCCATCTCGTCTCTCTTAAGGGATTGTGACAGCAATTGCACAATTGATGGCTCAATCGATTTAGCTCCTGCATCAAGGTTCATCCTGCAACTTTTATCATATTGACCAATTGTTTAGAAATCTCAGAATCTTTGGTCTGAAGCTGGGACTAAAATTTCTTCACCATGACTTCATAGGTCTTTAACAAGTTTTATTGTTCTTGAATTTCTGCAACTAGACACGAATCTTGAGGAGAAACAGAAGCTGGTTTGGGGTTGTTATCTTTGTATGAATGTTTGAGTTCGGAGAGGTTCTTCAGCTCTGAAATTACAAGTTTATCGGCCGCCTCAATCTTGTCTGGATCATAAGGTGTGTGAGCAGCTTGAAGTTGAATATAGGCCAACTTCAGAAAGGAGATATCAGTAATTCCTACTTCCATGTTTCCCTTCTTGAAGAGACTCTTATTCTTCACGAACAGCTCCCACAATCCTTCTCTTTTGCCTTTAATCCTTCTCTTGGTTTTCTTTTCTGATGGAGAGGGAGGAGAAGGAAGAGGGGAGAGAAAAAAAGAGAAAGAAAAAAATATGTTGGTTAGAAAGAGATTGGACCGAGATTGACCCGACCCAAGAATTCAGTTAACCGAGATTCGGTTAACCGGCCTTAATCGATCCGGTCTCGGTTCTCAAGTTTCAGTTTTCAAAAATTCGGTCCGGGCTTCGATTTTAGGTTTTCGGGCCGGTTACCCAGACCTACCCAACCCTACTTCGATTTGTCCAATTCGTTGAGTCTAATTGATCCATAATAAAATATGGGAGTTGCTACGTGTATCCGACTATTTGGCTCGGTTACACCAACTATTTGTTGCATCGACATTTTAGAATGTTTCGACTCTGTTGCACCAACCTTAAATATGTGACACTGACTTACCATATTTATCAATAAAAACAATTTGGTGGTTTAATTTTCTCATTTATAAGCATTAAGTTATTCTTGACTAAAGAATAAAAGTAAATGTATCGATAAAACTAAACTCCAGTCATAATTTCTTGACTTTCAAATTTACATACAAATATTAAAGATACACTAATCATCGTCACAAGTTCTATAATATATAGTAACACTATGGTAGGTTGTGTAATAGAAATAAGAAATATGTCTTACAAAAAATTTCTAAAATCACATTGCAAAGAAATTCTCTCTTCTCTATGCATCTAATTTAAAGTGCATAAGGGTACAATGTGTTCATCAATATGTATTAAAAATAAAAAAGTAAAAAAATATTTAAATAAGTGCATCAATTTAGAAATTTATTGCAACTATTTAACAAATTCGAAAAAAATTTATTTAAAACCGAAAAAAAAATCCTACATCCAAAAATTCATTATTGGAATCCTTTCTATAAAGTCCTCAATCAATAAGATTAGTACTTTTCTTCTCTTGGTAATTAATTAGAATTGTTTTTGGGTTAATAAAACGTGATTCAGTTAACCAAACAATTGTCAAAAACTAAATCTAAAAAATAAAGTTGGGAGCAACGAGTGAAGCAGTCAGGTACATGTACACTATAAGAAATCTTGTCATGCCCCAATTTTCGAGGAAAACGAAAATCCTAAAATCCACGTAGGATTATCTGCTTTCCCAAAATTCGGGACGTGAAAATTCAATAACAACAGAAACAATTAGCAGCAACAACTAAAACATGATTAAATTACTGAAACAAATAAAAACTCTAACCCGGAAAGACTCTGACGTTGCTAGCCCCACTAACGAAACTCCAGTAACCCTTCTAAAAAATCTCTAAACCTGAAAGGCTAATCAGCTACATTCCCAAATGAATGTACACAAGAAGCAAAAACTCACTTGGGTCAGCAATAAAGTTGGTATGAGAAATTTTCATCCCAAAATCAATAAATCTACACATGACAACATCAAACTAAGCAAAAACAATAAACAACCACACCATCAGGTAGTTCTTCAATGCGACAAATGTGTCATCATCCTAATAAATAAATATGCATTTACTAGTACTTACGCTATAGAAGTTTACTATGACAAGTCTGACCTGCAGAAATATGAGGGGACTTGTCATCCTGCATGGAAAGGTTAGAAACAACCGGATAATATTTATAAGTTATCAATCCTCATAAATGTAATTTACTTTCAAACTACGATACAAATCATAGCCATATCAGACTATTATTAAAATATCAACAAAACGCATTTTCTACATTTAGGAAGACATATAGTTCTCATTCAATGGTTGAATGAGCATTTAGTTTTTTCCTTTAAGGTAATCATGCACATACACCAAAAGAAAAATAAATCTCGCTTTTTTTTTTCACAATCGCACTATCCTCCTTGTGCCGAACACACCTCATCCAAGTGTGCCTCCCTTGCCTTCGAAACCACTCGGAGTGTAGATGTTCCAAGTGGGGTGCCACATCGAGGAACATGTCATCTCACCCGAAGTTCGATCCATAGCAAACATTTCATAAATCTACACGTACAACCGAACTCACATGGAACGGTGCACCGATATGTAAGCAAGTCTGCATACCCATAATAATATCACACGTATACAAGCAAGTCTGTATATAAAATTTCTTTTCTTTTCACATTTTTTTTTCGGAGTTGTGAAAAAGAGCATAAAAACATAAATAAAACCTCAAAACTCTTTTATGGTGACGCTTTGTCAACCACGACAAATCAACCGCAATGTTCACCCATTCTATTGGGGAAACAAATAACAGTTTCATAATTACCAAGCCTCAAGTTATACACTTCACAACATCACGCACAAGTCACTTATATCACACGTCAAATGAAGCTCACACTTAGAATGTGTTTGAACTAACCATATACATATTGTCATAAAACGATTAAACTTTATTGATAAACAATAGACAATAAAATTATGTACATTACAATAAGACCAATCATCAAGCGAATTGGCAAATCCCATGTATCCCAACAATATGCTTAACTATAAATAATAATAAAAAACAGAACATGGTCATAACACAGTAAACATCAAAACCCACCATATAATATAAAAATTAAACCAAACCCATTTCTCATAAAGACACTCACAGATTTCATATCTAATCAACAAACTCAACATTGTTAAATTCATACAAAAATATACATAAAACGGGAGAATGAAGAAAACTCACAATATAACTCCCGACCACGCTCACATATCACAGTGAAGAATATCACGTGTCGTTGTTTTTTTTTTTTTAGAAAACCAATTACATAAGGATCAACTTACATCCAAGTCCATACCTCTGTTCAGTTCATCACATTGTAAGCTTATAAAAATTATAGATATTATAACATTAAAAAAATGAAATGTTAGGAACTCAACTGTATTAAACTTCAATTAATACATGCACAATGACTTAAGGAAAATGTCTTATTTTAAGGTTTTCAAATGTTTGGCTAAACGCACACACACCTTATTCTATTTAGCAATGGCAAACAGAAAAATAATTTTCCTAATAAATGAGATTACAACATATGTCACAATTAATAAATAAGATATTTTTATATTTATTTAATTAGGCGGGTATTCCAAATCTGGCATTAGGTAGCGAAATTATATGTGACGCTTCGAAATTTGTCACCATTTTTTAGTTTTCGTGAGGAATTTTGAAGAGTCATCACATATTTGTTCAACTGAAATTTTGGTTATCAATTTTTCACATAAGCATTTCGCAATCCTCACACAATAAAGAGCGGGAAAACTTGCTCCTAAATAAAATATCTTTTTTGAGGAAAAGTAACATCTCGTCATATTTCATCCAAAACCCAACCCAAGAGTGAAGAAAATTTTCTCATTGAATATATTTTTTTATTTAAGAAAAAAAAAACAAAACAAGGATGTACAAAACCTATTCCTATTTTTCTTTCCTTCGTTCCTCCTCAATACCATATTTACACAACCCCGCCTCTTTCCCATCCTCCTCTACAACGATTGCCCACAAGTCACAACATCACAGAGATGATTACACCTCCCCGACAAGATCAACTCTCACCAAACCTATCCCCTCTTGTCTTCAAGAATTCTCAGAGCTAAACACCCCTTCTCCATCATCAAATTCACTGTTAGCCTCCTCGCCCTATTCCACTACTACGATGGCCAGAAATTCCACGATAAGTGAGACGAATCAATCCCTCAGTGTCCTCTCCATCATCTTATTTTCTCCACTTGTTATCCCTCACTCTTCTCCTTCTAGGGTTCTTGAAAAGGTATCTTCAATCAGAGCTCGAAACAAAGAAATTAGTCCCCCATAAATGATTTCCATGCTTTTTAATCTTTGAAGCTCCATTAATGGTTGAATATTTGGCAGATTTGACATGAAGCACTTGAATAAAATAGGTATATGAATTATTCTTTCATTTTTTTTACTACTTTGTGTTGGTTTTTAGATTAGTAAATAGTAGTGTTATTGGGTTTTTTTCTTTCATTCCTCTTGGATTTGTAGTTTTGATGTAGAGGTGAAATCGAAATTGTATTATTTTGAATGAGAATTATTCAAAAGGATAGACGAATGGAGGATAGAAGATATGTATTCTCATTTGATTTAGGGGGTGTATTGTATATGGATTCTTATGGAATTGATAAATAATTTGAAAAGTCCACGGACTCTTTAAATTGTCCACAGACTCTTTAAATTGTCCACGGACTTCTGCTGATTTCTTAAATCCATAGACTTTTGCTATAGACTTTCTAGAGATTTATGAAAATCCACGGACTTTGTATGAACGACTTTTACAGATTTCTAATTATTTGCAAGATAAAAAATAAGTTGGTAAATAGTGATGAAACAAAAAAAAATGTACACATATAATTAACAAAAGTGAGAGATACATGTGCTAAAAAAACTAGAAAAAGAAGAGGTCATTAATTAGGGTTCTTACATGAGGATTCTGGAGTTGAGGAAGAATTGGGTGATAATTTAGGCCAGATAGATTAGATCAGTGAATGGTGGGTTTTCAAACAATGGGTTCTCAAGGTGGTCGTGATCGGAACTACAAAGGATAGCTATCTAAAGAAGAATGAAGTGAAAGGTGGGTCTTCTAATGAAACTAATCTTCTCAAATGTGAACACTGAGCACATATGTCGGAAGAGAAAATCTGGAATGCAGTGGGATTCTGAAGGAAACTTTTGTTTGCAATACTTCCAGAAGTTAGCAAATTTATGAAAAATGTAAACAACTCAATTGAATTTCTAAAGATCCATTGGGAGGATACAGGTGACTAATTAACACCAAATTGCAGAGGACATTTTTAAGTTTTGGACAAACTTGTACACTGATAAGGTGAACTGGTGTTCAAGGTTGGATGGGATTAAGTTCAATAGAGTTCATAAATCTTGGAGGTTGAATTTTCGGAAGACCTTACATTTATGATCTCATTAGAAAATCATTATACTATTTACCAACTACTGTTTGGTTTATCTGAAATAACCTCATTGAGGGACTTTCACAGTATGGCAGCTTGTACTTTTGACAAGATTATAGATTGAACGAAACAGTCTAGGAAAGGTTCCCTTTAGTCTCACACTAGATGAAGTTCAGAACCAGCTGGGGAACTTGGGCAAGCCATTAAGCAGCATGAACCTTGATGAGCTGCTAAAGAATGTATGGACAGTTGAGACGAATCAATCCATGGGGATCGACGCCACAGAGAATGCAGTGGCCCCAAGTAATGAACCTGCCCCAATGTCTACTCTGCATCATCAGGCCAGCTTGATTGTCGTTGGTCCTTTGAGCAAGAAAACTGTGGATGAGGTGTGAGAGAGATCCAACAAGGGCATAAGGAGAATAGTGGAGAGAAGAAAGCAAAGGGAAGGAGGCAACCCACTTTGGGGGAGATGACATTGGAGAATTTTCTGGTAAAAGCAGGGGTTGTAAATGATGGTTATTCTCTAGAAAAAGAATTGAGAAAACAAGAGGATGGGAGCCAACCTCTTCGCGACTGGCACAAGGAAGAACTTTGTGAGACTTTTTTTCACGTTGAAATTTTTGATATGGAGGCTGGCAAACTATTAAACTTTGTTATTTATATCTAACACTACAAAGTCCATGAGAATCCATGATTTTCCAAATCCATAAAAATGAATGATATTTTGAATACCCTAAAACTTTTGTCGACTTTCTGAAATCCATTAAATACTCATAGACTTTGTGGATTTCAGAAAGACTTTTTAAAATCCTGATTGAATACCCCTAGACTTTTGTGGACTTTTTAAAATCCAAATTGAATACATTTGGATTTTCAGAATCCATGGAATTTATTAAATTGCCCACAAAATCCAAATACAATACACCCCCCTTAGAGAAAATTAAACTTTGAATGGGAGCACTGAGGTGTGGGATTTAAGGGGTTTTAAGGTATGGTTTTTAGCTTGTGGGTGTAGTTGTAGCTCTAATGTTTGAAGAAATTCCTCATAAGAGTTTACTTGATTTAGAACTTTCAGTAACATGATTATTGTCTTTTTTATTGGCATCATGGTGATTGTTGTTTTACGCCTTTCATTGGCCACCTATCAATATAAATGATTGGATTTCCAACAGATTCCCAATTCATGACATGGTTGTGGTGTTCCCTTTGCATTGATCACACCACCACTATCTCATCCTTTCCTTGTCAACACCACCCACTAGGCGTATTGATGGAGATTTTATTAACCTAAATTAATAAGTTAATAAACCCTACTTGTAATACCGCAAGTGCACGACTAATTTAAACTAATTTAGAGTTGGGGGTTGCAAATATAGGTCGATCCCACGTGGATTGACGAGATAGTCAAATTCTAAGACTTATTTAAACTAATTTAGAGTTTGGGGTGGCAACAGATGAAAATTACTAAATTAAGAGAACTAAATTGACAACTAAAATTAAACTGGTAAGATGATAAGAGAGTAGACCGAAACATTGAATCCACCACAAGTTTTTCGAGATTCGTGTAATCTAAATTATTGTTTTCAAGGATCAACACGACTAATCTAAAGATTAATCTACATTTGCAATTGATTTCAGCAAAAATATAAACCCCTAGCATTGCATGTCTTTCTACAGCACACACAATCACAAGTTTATTTTAACTAATTCTAAACCCCTAGCATTGCATGTCTTCTTACGGCACACACAATCACAAATTCAAATTAAATGATTAAAGCTGACTTCAAATATCAACAAAGGGAACTTCTAACTACCGATCAGTCTAGATAATTATTTCGGATATAATCGGTGAAGGAAAATTATTGAAATTCTGAAATCAACTATATTTAACGTTCAATCATATAAAAAACAATAAATTCATATACGACAAACTCTAGGAAACCCTGTGGTTTCATCTTCACCTCGGCGATAGGTCTAGAAGATCATGGTGGATGACGTCACAACACTGGTGTAAGTGGAATCCATCTCAGCACGAACACACATCCCGAGAAAGAGCTGTTGATGGACTATGGTGGCTCAGACAGAAATTTGCGGGTGCAAATAGCCTAATTTGAAATAGTGATTGTGCGGTGGTACAAGGCAAGAGTCTGGGGTGCAAATAACCAACTGATTCAAAAATCAGTTGGTTCCCGCCTTTTTTTTCCTGCGCCGTCGTCTCCAGTGAGCCGCCCCAGTGTTCTTCGTCCTGGCGATAGAAGCTGGGAGCTTCTCTGTTGTTTATACTTCTTCTTCCTTGTTGAACCTACAAGAGAGAGGGATATAAAGTGAAGGAGAAAGATAGAGAGATACGAGGGCGTGGTGGTGGTGGTGGTGGTGGTGGTGCCTGCGATGGAACAGGGAGAGAGGTATGGGACGGTGACTGGTTCTGTTTTAGGACGTTGTGGCTGAAGAAGAATAGACAGAGAGAAGAGAAGGAGGAACATGAGAGATACGAGATAGAGGGAGGAAACGAAGGGAAGACATGGAACTCGTCCCTATTCCGATGGTTGGACGGTGGCGAGGTGGTTGCGAGCATGTTTCTTCAGTTGCAGTGTGAAAGAGAGAAAGGAACAGGTGCGGTGATGGTGGTTGTTGTGCATAGTTGTGTTGTTTGGCTGTTGGTTGAAGACGAGAGGAAGAAACAAAGATTGACAGTAAAGATAAAAGGGCAGGGGATGTGAGATGGTGATGATGGCATGGTTATGGTGGTTGGTTAGTGGCGAGAGACGGAGATTTCTATGTCCCTGCCAAGGAGGAAAGGAGTGGCATGGAAGGGATGAGAAGGAAAGAAAAAGGAAACGTAGGAAAAGAGATGGCCGAAGATAAGGGAGAGAGGAAACCTAAATAGGGTTCTCTTCTTTCCTTGTTAGGTTGGGCTTGAGTTTCTGTTCAACTTTTGGGCTTGGGCTTAGGTTAAATTAGGTGGACCTAGGTTTGTTTGGGTTAGGTTTAGACATGTGACCCGCTAGTTTGTACCATCACTAGAATCAACCAATTGATCATTCCTCAAATTGTCACCTTAATGCGATTTCATTGTTCACGCTCAAATTCCTATAAAGACATGAAAACGAAATAATTAGAATAAAATATAATAATCGAAACACTAACATATATAAATTAAGGGATATATTATGTATTAATTATGTGAATATCAGGTACTCGCTGATTTGGATTTTTTTCTTTTAGTAAGTCTACTCATTGTGAGTCTTTATTGTAGTTATGTTTCATTTTGGGTCTTTCTTTTTAGCTTTATGTGTTCTAGCAGGACATATGAATAGAAAACTGACGAGGAAGTCTATAATGAGGTTGCAAATTGTTTATGTTCGCCGAGCATATGGTGTTGAAGTTGTAAGCACTTCTGAATTTAGAAGAATGTTATAATGAAATTTTAGATATGTGACTTTCCATTGAAAGGCTTGACCTTTTTCTTCAATATGGAAGGGTTTACATAGTAAGATTCAGGGAGAACTCTCTTCAATCGATAATTGCAATCGAGTTTTAGCTGAGTTCGTCACTTTCATCTTTTCATTATCTTTCAATTTTGTTGGAGAGCTCATAGTTTGATTTGTATGCCTTTTTATGATACCCTTGGAAAGCCATGTATTAAGCATAGCCGTTAGTGTTCATTATGTGCTTATGCAACCATTTCTTTTTAAATTCATAAAAGTTCTGCACTTGAATGTTAGTGCAGAAGCTTATGTTGAATGTCTTCTTCACCTACAGTCTTCAATGACAATGTCAACGTACTAAAGGTAACTGAGATTCCTACTCTGTTTAACCTCTATTTGAGGAACACCATGTATTGATTTTGTAGTTTATCTTGTTTCTCAACAGTATTGAAAACTCTCCATATACTCCCAAGTCAAAAAACCAGGTTGTCGATTCTTCATGATGTTAGTGGAATCATCAAACCTGGAAGGTAACAAGACTTGATTAGGTTTGTAAATGATTGGGTTTTAGAATTCATCCAAATGCACTAGAACGCCCATATAATTGAGGTACTGAAAGTACGTGTTAGATTTAGGCCAGAACATAAACAATTTCATATATTTGATAATTTGCAAAGATGTTGAAGGAACTATCAAGAAGAGAGATTGCTGCAAAATCAAGCCATACCCAAATCTTGATGTGTATATGAAGGTATGAGCTCTAATCATGTGTCCTTCTCTTAATCATGAGTTATGTACTGTATGTTGGCTGAAGGAATAAACTTCTTGAATCAATTCAACTTTTGACACGACAAAAAGATTTTTTGAAAAAAATGGACTAGTTATTATGTTTTCATGTTGTCAATAAGCTTTGAATTCTATGGTCAATTTATCATAATTGTGTGAACTCTGATCACTTTGGAACATTTATTGTTGGAATAGGCAGTAGCAATGGAAGGACAGACTCACTGATTATGTTCTTAAGGTATGTGCTGCAGCTTATGACTGGTGCAGTTAAAAAGTGAATGTGTTATGGAAAGTGTGTTATTGGATTTATGGATTGAACATGCTTTATTATGTAGCAAAATCTTGGAGCCACGTCTAGTTGTTGCAAGATTGATCTAGTGCTTAGCTCATAAGAATCATGTTTGAGTCATTGGATATCCACACACAATGTGTTGTCTCTCTATGAATATCTCTTCTTCGTTCACGCTCAATGTTCTTAATAAAATTGACTGTTATTTTTTATCTATAACCTTTTATTTTCTTTCTCATATGTTGTCTTTTTAATCATAATTCAAAGAAAAAAATCGATGATAACTTGAATTAGATTTTTTGGTTTTAATTTAATAGAACTTGAGATAACATCAAGTTTTAGTTTACTGGACGATTCCCACCTTTAATTTCATATGGCTGAAAGTGAATCAAATGGTCTTTTGAATGTTACACCACCTCATACCCCACTGATATCTGGGCTTTCGGAAGACATTCCACTCTTCTGCTTGTCTAGAGTTCCTCGGAGGTACCATACACTACTAAAATGTGTTTCAAGGATATGGAAAGAGTTGGTCTGCAGTGATGAGTGGCATTCATATCGTAGGTAGCACAGTTTGGATGAAACTTGGATATATGCACTTTTTCGAGACAAATCTGATCAAGTTTCTTGTTATGTTTTGGACCATAACTCATCAATGCGGTTATGGAAATTAATCCCAAGTATCCCTTCTAGATGCTTGAGAAGGAAAGGCGTCGCTTTTGAAGTATTGGGAAAGAAACTTTACTTGTTAGGTGGTTGTGGTTGGTCTCAAGATGCAACAGATGAAGTATTCTGCTATGATGCTTCCAAGAACTTTTGGGAAGAAGCTGTTCCAATGTCTACTGCCAGGTATTATTTTATATTGTTGTTCACAGCATATGGATTAGCTATTGAATACTTGAAATTTATTTAGTAGCTAGATCTTAGATTGCAATCATCCATTGTTTCTCCCATATATGTTAGCTTTATCCACTGCTGGAAGATTGATCCTTGTCAGATTTTTGCTTGCAATATTTACTGTGTTAAAGGGCATTCAAATGTAGGTGGTATGGCATAAACAGGGAACTTCTTGAGTGTGCCATATTAGTGAAACCATGTCATAGCAACTTTGTAAGTGGTTAAGCTATCAATAAGTTGTTTTTTTTGTGTTTTTTAGGTATATATTTATTTTATTTTTTATTTTTTTCTGTATAGCAACTCTTCTAGGATTTATAATGGTGGACTAGATGGCATTTCCTGAAAGGTGGACTAGATGGCATTTCCTGGTACATATGTTTCCTCTTATTTATCCAATGTCATCTTGCCAAGCCTCATGTGGCAATCTCTGTGTTTGTTTAATTCATTGGAATTATGAATCCATGGGGGCTGTGTGAGCTTTAATTTTCTATGGGTTCAATGTACCCTTGTCGCAGAGTCGCCCACCATATTGTGAAGGGTTATAAGAGTCAAAATCATGTTAGGTTTATTCATCAAATTGAACTTTGAACTTTGAACTTTTTGAAATAATGGATAATGGTTTGTGATCTTTTTTTAAATAAACCTCCAGTGGGGAGGGGCAGCTATGGGATGTCAGACCTTTATTACTAGGAAAAAATTATGTTACACATGTCGGGGGTACATGACGACTTTACCCGAGAATGAAACCAATGAAAATACATCATTAAAATCAATCGGAAAAACTCTCGTAACTCGTACACATTCAACTTCATATTGTATAGCTAAAAACATGCTAGCACTAAGTGAACATAATTCGTCAACCATTCTCTAAGTCTCACTAGTATCAGATTATCGCCATTGTCAATTTGCAACATTGCAAATCACCTACGAGCACGCACTGTCAGAACAGCAGCAGCAGGAAGCAGAGAGCACTCTGTTTTGCAACAGTTTGCACTTTGTTCCAGCAATCCAGCCAGCTCCACACCGTCTTGAAAAAGCTTCACACCAAAGCTTCGCAGCAGAGAGCACTTTTTTTTTTTTGAGCAACATCTCCAGAAGTAGCTTGAACTTGCAACATCTAACATTAACAGAAGCGGCTTGAGCAACATCTAACATTAACAGATTGCAAATTGCAAAGTGTAAAACTTGCAACTTACAAAAAACAAGGCAGCAAAAAATGTGCAAAACAGGCAGCAATTATGCAGAGTACTCTGTAAAAACAGAGCACTCTTGCCACAATCCAGAGACATCGTGCAATGCACCGAAATGTGCAGCCCTGAATTCACTGTTTTGGCAGAGTTTCAGCCCTGATCTCTGCTACCACAGTCTCGCAGAGATCGCCAAAACGAGGCAAGAAAACCAGCAGAGAGCGCACCTAAAAATTGGAACAGAGAGCAGATTGCATACTCTGTCCCAGTTCCAGCAACAGTCCAGTTCTAGCGGCAGTCCGTTCCAGCCATTGCAGAACATGCCACCTGCAGTCCCCATTCCATCGCCCCCGAGCGATACAAGCCTAGATTGACAAGTTCATTTAGCATCCGTGCGTCTTAAATATGCCGTCTTCTTCTTATCAAGAATAATTAAGGATTTTATTCGTTTAGGCAACGAGTCCCAAGAATAATCCCTTGTCATTTGTTCCACTTGCGCCCGTCTAGCCAAAGGATCCGCCACTGAATTAGTTTCCCTGTACACGTGTATACAATACCACGTCAATGCCTTACTCATGTCTCTAATTTCCCTCCACCAGTTACTAAGAGACCAGGGAATACTAGCTTCATTTAATATCCACTGTTTGACCAATCTAGAATCCGTTTGGATCACACAACTTCGCAATCCTAGATCAATACAAAGTCTCAAACCTTCAAGTAAGGCCCTCATCTCAGCGGAGTAATTTGAGCCTTCACCAAAAATACACTGTCTAGCCGCTACAAATTTACCCTCGTCATTTCTAATGACCACACCTCCAGTAGTGTTATTTTCCATACATGAGCCATCAACATTTAGCGTATACCATCTTGTAGGAGGGAAAACCCAATAAAGCAGTCGAGGAGGAGATACTGTAACAATCTTTTCCTGTATGCCCAACCTACTGAGCAAAGCCCCGTTATGATCCTTAATTTTAGGAATAAAGAATTTGGCCACACATTTAATCCAGAAATGAACTTTAATAATCACATAGCTTGATGAAAACTCCTTTCCTTCATAAAGTTTTTTGTTTCTCTGGATCCAGATTTCCCATAGGATGAAAAGTGGGGTGACGTGGATGAGGGTCCCTGATAATGAAGATTTCTTGGCTTTCCTAAACCACGCCTTAAGCATAGCATAAACTTCAACCGGTCTGTGAATGTGTATATCAAACACCAAATCAAAATGTCCCCACACCCTTCTAGCTAAATCGCTTTCCAAGAAAAGGTGTTTTATCGTTTCCTCCCCAGATTGTAAGCAACAACTACATTTAGACGCAAGTTGGAAGCCAATTCTTCTAATTTCACCATCAATAGGTAATGCCCTTCTAATTATTTTCCATATGAAAATAGAGATTTTATAAGGCAATAAAGGATGCCAAATCCAATTCCAAAAATCATCTTGTGTTCCCCTACCACAAAGAATTTTACATACTGAGCTAATCGTGAACCCGCCATTATTACTCGGTATCCAAATTCTGGCATCTCGATCACCGACTTCGCCTTTCACAATTGTCTTGTAAAGCTCTTGAGCTTTGCTTTCCATATCCGGGCTTAGCTGCCTGGAATTCTCCCTGTGCATGCATTTTCCTGAGAGAAGGCCAAGAGTCATTCATCCCCACCTCCTCATTTTTACTGAAAATTTCATTCTTAGCCCATGGTTCTTCGAAGAAGCTAACGGTGCCTTTAGAGATCCGCCACGTGGAGTTTTCAATTATAACATCCTTATTCACCAACAATTCTTTTATAAATGGAGAAGCCCCGACTTTAATTTCTTGCTTTCTGATTGGAACCCCAACTTGCATGTACTTATGCCTTAGAAAATTTGCCCATAAAGAATTGGAGGTTATTAGGTTCCAAAGAGACTTTATTCGAAAAAGCTCTAATGATCACATCTAAGCTTCGAATACCTAGACCACCCTCCTCTTTTGGAACAGTGATTTTATTCCAAGCTATCCACTTCCGCTTGTGTCGCCCTTCATGATCTCCCCAAAAGAAATCTGCAATCAACTTCTGAATGGATTGCAGGACCTTATTAGGGACAACTGTAGCTGCTATGGAATAAATAGGTATTGATAGTAAGACATGTCTTATCAATGTCAATCTACCTCCTGGCGACAAAAGTCTGGCTTTCCAACCCTGAATTCTCTGCTGAATTTTATTGATTAAGGTTTCAAAAAAAGAAATTCTGCATCTCCCTTGATAAATGGGGACACCAAGGTAGGTAAACGTGGATTGCTTATAGATAAAACCTGTCCACTGTTTGATCGAAATTATTCTGTCTGCACGAGCTTTCTCATCAATCATGAATGAACTTTTTGCAATATTAACTTTCTCGCCTGAAACCTGACAATATCTATCTAAGAACTGCATACAGCCTTCAATGGACTTTTTCCTACCATTCAAGAAGATCAATGAATCATCAGCATACAAAAGGTGGGTGATTGGTGTGGCCATCCTGGGAGTATGATAAAAGCCAATTTCTCCTCCACGAAAGGCCCGAGAGAGCCCTCTGCTTAGTACTTCTACGGCAATAGCAAAGAGAAGAGGGGAGAGAGGGTCCCCTTGACAAAGACCCCTTGTTGATTTAAAATAGCCGTCATATCTGCCTTGCATCAACACCGAGAACCCGCAATGTGTAATGCAATTAGAAATCAGATGACATATTCTGTGATTAAATCCGAATCGGCGCAAAACTTGCAAGAGGTATCCCCATTCAATTCTGTCATACGCCTTTTCCATATCCAATTTAAATATTGTATTATTTCCATTAACCTTTTTCCCAATCTCTCTCATTAGTTCTTGTGCCAACCCTATGTTTTCTGAAATGAGCCTTCCCTGAACAAAGGCCCCTTGCTCTAGAGAGATAATATGAGGGAGAAGCTTGGCCAATCTCAGACTAAGAATTTTGCTGAAAATTTTATATATCACATTGCAAAGACTAATCACTACAAGAAAATGGAAATTTAGCGGCGGGTATTTAGCGACTGTTCGCAAAAACCGCCGCTAAATGCTTTATTTAACGACGTTTCTTTGACCGTCGTTAAATTATATTGGTTAACGACGGTTGTGGTTAATTGCGGCTGTGATGACCGTCGTTATATGCTTGGTCTAGATTCGGCGTGGTGGGAAAAGGGGCAAATGAGGTGCAATTAATAAATCTTGATTAAGTTTTAGATCTTGATACCATCCAATGGATGAGGTTTCAACCCTAAACCTAAGTAATTTAGAGGAGTAAGGGAGAAGAGAAGTGGAGGAAGAAGAGGCAAACTAAAAATGGTGGCTGGGATCTCAGAGTACCCAAAAAAGATGATTCGCAAGACTCGGCCAAGAAGACTGCAAAGAAGTCCCGATCTATGCCCACCACTCTCGATTTGGATCTTAAGGATATCGCCATTGCCGATGCTCTTGGGTCCAGGGACAAGAAGCTCACTTCCTCGTTCGATCGTCCCCAGCCCCTCTCCTCCCTCGATCGATCGCAACCCCTGCTACAAGTTATTGATCAATTGATTAGTCCCTCAACACAATCAGCAATCGAAATCATCACTCATCAGTCAGTCAATGAAACCCATCTGGTTCAACTTCTTCTTCTGCGTGCGTCCTCCACCCTCTCTGGCGTCCCCTATGTGCGTCTTTAGGTTAGTTTTTTACTTCTTCTTCATCAACTCTTTCTCCTTATAGCTTCGTAATAGCTTCAACTTCAAAGTCTATGACAATGGAAGCATATTAACAGGTTAGGTCTTTATTTTGTAAACATTGTCAAATTTCAGATTCTATTAAAAATTGTTCTGAGGTTTGCTTTGTTTTTTCTTGTATATCTTATCAATCTTTTTAACTTCTGTGTGTTTGATTGTTAAAAAAGGGAAAAAAAATCTTATCAACCAATTTAGTAGGAAGTTTTCCATATCATTGTGCATTGCTTTTGTTTGCTGAAATGGTCGTAGATACTCATATATGAACGCTCAAGTGCAAACAAATTGGACTTCAGAAATCATATTGCAGGCGAACACTTAACAGGCTTGAACACAAAAACAAGTTTTCAATGTAGGGGCTCAACTTCAAATATTCATGTCCAATAAGCAACGAAAACAAACTCAGGAGAAAAAAAATTGGTCAATTTATGAGATAAATAAATCTTAGAAACTAATATTATGAAATATTTTCAGGACATCTGTATAATGATGTGCTCTGGTCAATAGATGATAGTTTATTAAATTCAGATGGCAGAGTCATTTCTGGTTTTAGTAAAAACAATTTGGATGCACCTGCACACATGAATAAATTCGAAAATCGACTGCATCACATACCAAGACTGTCAAATATTGTTAGGTTCTAGTTAGAATTGTGAGATGCAAAATTTGTATTACTGACAGATGTGTTGTATGAGTTTATTCTCTATAATATGGCCCCTCAGGTTGGAAACATAATGACTCTGTATGTATTTGCAACTTGGAACATATATATTATCCCAATATGAAGATGCCAAAATTTGAAATTCTGAAGAGGAATCCAATTACATATTGAATCTGTGTGCTTGTATATATTTTTATACTCATATACGAGGGTATTCTTACAGAGAAACTCTTTTTTTAGTTTTTTTTGTCTTTATTTGAGATCCAAATTAGACAAAACACATTACCTGACTAATCTAGCATGTATTATCTTATTATGCAAATACCCTGTGACAGAGAAAATTATAGAATTGGACCGTTGGATGAATCAGAGTGAAATTTCACCAAATTACATCCTATTTTCAGGTATCACTCTATATGGTGGACCAAGAGCTAGTTCTTTGTTAAACATCAAAGAGGCATCCTCATTCCATCACGAATACAATTCAATGGCTTGCACAATTGAGATAGTGGATGATGTGCATGCAGCTATAAATCATATACATTGTCATGGAAGGCATGTTATGTTTGCCTCTTTTTTTATGTAAATGAAATCCAAATCTGAAAGTATTTTCTTGTCCTTTCTTGCAGTGCGCACACTGATTGCATCATTACAAAAGACAGGGATGTCGCAGAAATCTTCCTACATCAGGTTGACAGGTATGTGTTTTTAGTATGTGAGTGGTTGTAGATTCCTAGTGATGTCATTGACGATATGATTTTTTAATCAATAGTTTTATTTTACAAGCTATTCAGAAACTCTACTTTATTCTTTATCTATGTCAATGTATCCAAATGTTTGGAACGACTACATACTAATCAGCAGAAGTGCGTTCAAATATGGGTGGAGAAAATATGGGCAAAAAGCTGTGAAAAATAGCCCTTATCCAAGGTTTGTACATTTTTATTATGTAATTATATAGATCATTTGAAAAACAAATCTAATTTTACTGACCAGTTAAAGATATGGATTGATCCAGAAGTGCGTTCAAATCAAAGATATCGATGACTGCCTTCTTCTTTGTGTGTGTGAAACAAATCCTAGATAAGTATTATAACATGTTTGTGTATATTCTGAGATGAATTCAACCTAAAGTAGATAAACAAAATGCTCATATTGGAAAGAAACTGCAGAAATCAGCTGATATAAGAAGATTTACAAACTATGATTTCCTGAGTTAACAAACTATGATAGTGGAATTGTCTCCTTAGTTAACAAATTATGATTTCATGAGCTGTTTAGGTTTCTTGTGTTCATTGGTATGTAGGAAGACTGATATGTTCAAGGAACTTTGAAATAGTTTGGGATTTTGCAGTGGTGGGAATCAATCATTGAGAAGCACAGACGGGTATGTTGATTTTGACTATTTTGGTTGACTTAATGTCTTAGATTTACAGGTACATATGTATAACACCTTTCTTTGTTCAACTATGATTATCATTTTCTCTGCTTTGAATATTAGCTTATCTTTTTGCCTTTCCTCTACTTTGAATTTTGCAATCAATTTACAGGTACATATGTATAACATCTTTTTGCTTTTTCTGTGCTTTGCATTTTCTCTGCTTTGAATATTAGCTTATCTTAGATTTATAGGTACATATGTATAACATGTTTTTGCTTTGAATATCCTTTTGCGTTGCAAGTCCAGTGACTAGGTTGCAATCAATTTCAGTTCTCTTTTCTTACCCTAACATTCTACTTGAATAGTTTTGGTTGTTATATTGTTTTTGTTATGTTCTTTGTTTACTTGTTTTGCAGGGCTGCTCTACTATGGGGTGTTATGAAGCACTTGTATCACAAAATTCCAGACATTGCATCGAAGAAATCTCAGAAGTATGGTTACCTGTTAGAGCAAGAGAAGTAAGCAGACTTTATTTTCTCCTACTTGAAAATGCATGGATATTTAGTAACTGGACTCTCAATTGCATGGTTTTCTGAAAAGCTCTCAATTCATTGCCTGACCTCCCAGATTTCGAGTTGTCATTGAGACCCGAGGACTACAATTTGCCAGAAATGAATCCAGCATGGGATGGTGAATGATGGAAATCAAAGTTCATACACTTAAAGAACACCTCAAAGACGGGGAAGGTGGAACAAAAACAGAGTGAGATCGGACTGGCTTTGTTGTGATTGTAATATTGTTTTTTTGAAAATTTGGTTATGTCCATTGACAATTTGTAACAATTTTAATTTGTAATTTTCTTCTAGACCATGTATAATATTGATTTTGAAATGAAATTAAAGTTCTTCTTAATGTATGATGGTGATATCATATGAGTTTAGTTTAGTGTCGTTGTTTATATTTGATTTGAGTCTAAAAGTTGTAGTGCATATGTTGGATAAATTATCTGCACCCAATGAAAAGAAAACACTACAGATTGAAAAATATGATTTTTATATGGTAAAAAAAATTTGAATTATCAAAGGGAATTTAGCGGCGGTTGCAAATTGTCGCTAAAAGGCAAAAAATTGGATTGTTCATTGAATTTTGTCGACGGTTTATAAACGTCGCTAAATTGTATTTAGCGACGGTTATAAACGTCGCTACATTAAACCGTCGCTGTATAGTATTTAGCGACGGTTATGCCAGCGGTTGCTTAAAACCGTCGCTGAATGACCTAGTGACGCCTTTATTAGCGGCGGTTTTGTAACCGTCGCTGTTTTATTTAGCGACAGTCATAACCGTCGCTGTATACCTTTGGCGACCGTCGCTAAAATACAGTTTTCTTGTAGTGAATAGGCCTAAAATCAGAATAAGAGACAGGTTCTTCAATTTTAGGAATAAGAGCCAAAAAATTGGAAGAAAAGGTACCTGGCATTGCGTGGCAAGCAAAAAATTCCTTCGCAGCTGCCCATATGTCCATCCCAATAATATTCCAACAGTTTTGAACGAATCCAGTTGTGAAGCCGTCTGGGCCCGGGGCACTATCATGGGGAATACTGAAGACTGTTTTCCTGACTTCCTCTAACTCAGGCGTCTGCATGAGTAATTCACAACCATCCTCTTGTATCAGCCTCGGAATGCAATCCATGAGTTCTGAATCATCTTTGTGCTCTCCTGATGACAGCAAGGATCCGAAAAAATTATTTACTTCCAAAATAATAGATTTCGGATCCGTAATTAAGTTCCCCGATATAATTAAGAGGGGTTGGGCTAGCTACCAAGGGGGATTATAGTCCCACATCGCCTGCGTGCGGGATGGTTATGTGCTATATATGTGCGAGGTTGGATCCCCATAGTAAGAGGCCTTTTAAAGCCGTGCGGGCTGGTTGGGCCCAAAGCGGACAATATCTTACTGTGCGGATCGGGTCGTTACAAATTTGGTGCTTAAAATATCATCTCTATAGAGTCAATTGCATTGTTGTTCTTTGAACTTCAATATGACTGGAGAGTGGTTGACTAGACTTGAAAACCTATCGACTCCTCTTACATCATTCGCAAAAATTCAAGCCTACAACTAAAAACACTCAATTTGCATTTAAGAGACAACAATGGAGAGTGTCTTTTATTTGCCAAGTAGTGTATGATTTTGTTGATGTTCAGTTAAGGGAAATCGTTTAACATGCCAAATCCCTTATGAAATAGGCAACTATAGAATAGATTAAACTAATTTGAATGTATTCTCTTTTACATTTTATATGTTGACTTATATCTTCGTAGATAGAATTGGCTGCAACTATTTTCCATCAGGATGGGAAGCTGTAATGTAATCTTCTCTAAGGCAAGGAGTTCTAAAATGCATCGGCTATTATATGACAGAAAGTATGACCAAGAGGAATATATGATTTCAAAGGTAAGGGGAGAAGAGTGATAAATGTAGTTATGGTGAATCATTGTTTTACCAGAAGGAAAAAGTAGGGGGGTGGTTAGTGTTTAGGTTATACTGAATGTTGGGATTGGTCGGAAAATTTCCTGAGATTGAAGAAGGCTTGTGTTTATTTTGCAGTGCTCTCGTTTCCAATTATGATAGCTCTTGCGGCAAGTGGTCGCCATTGGTGCGTATAATTTTGGTCAATGGTTATTGATATTATTAGGGCTGATCAGTTTTGATGTTTAAATTCTTTTTCAGGTGTACTTAGAAATGCCCAATGGTGAAAAGTTGTAGGGGCACTTCAAGGTAATTTTTGAACTGACCTTGTGTGGAATATGATCATTTCATTTGAGTAAAGATGTATAGTTGGAGGTTGTAATTGGATGCAACTTCTTTTTAGAATCTGGAGGGAGTAACGTTATGATTGAATTGGGGTTATTTAATAAGGGTTTGATAAAGTGGGGTATGTTTTTATTCTTGATTTAGTTCAAAACTGAAACCTGTACGTTGGGGTGTTATAAACTTATAGTATTGTTTTTGAAGATTCACTATATTAAATTGGCATTTTTTTAATAACCCTCAAAACAGTATCACTTTTGAAATGTAACAATCCATCTAACAATTTTACACATTTTCAGAAATAAAATGATACAATAATTGTGTCACCATAAAGTGTATGGTTATAAAAGTGATAATATTCATGGTGATTCAACTTATTGAATCATTTTTTTTGAGTTACTGTTTTTCAATTTTTTGACTAAATTTAGTTTTGACTTGATTATTTGGTGAATTGTAACATCTCAAAAGTAATATTATTTTTAGAGTTGTTACAAAAATGCCAATTTGGTGTAGTAGTTTAATGAAATTGGGGTCTAATGGAAAAGATGAATTGGGAGGGAAGAAGTAGGAGAAGAGATGAGAGTGAAGTTTAATAGTCTTCAATCATTTATTTGCATGCGAAATGATGAATAGTGAAACATCGAATACTGGGATCAGAATATGAATTTTTTCCATTAAAGGTGGTGATAGTTTCGTTATTATTTCATTTTGTTGTTCATTTCTTTTTCGGTAATGAAAATAACAAATATTTGGTTTAGCATTATCACTAGATCAATTGATCATATTCTTGTAGGTAGTCCATCCAGAGGTGGAAATGGGGATTTTGTGGCAGAATCTGTTAAAGCTGCAAGATTATTCAAAATCTTCTTCTTCTATGTATGCTTATTCTTTAATTTATTGTTTTCTCTTTTCTCTTTTATCAACATGATCGCTCCTAGCCAATGGCATGACAGTTCAACGATTGGAATTTGGCGGATGGTATCACTTAGTCATGGGTTCGAACCCAATTTGCGGCATCTTTATCAGTTTATGGTGTATTGATCAGTAATGGATTATGAAATTTAGTCAAAAGCCCTCCTCGCCTTCCAAATTTTTTTTTTGATCGCCCCTAGTTAATTCCAAAGTAACTGAGCTTTCATTTTATGTTGACAGAAAATATAAGTTTCTTAAGCTTGGAGCCTATCCAGTTATATATAGATGTCGTCTAGCAGGCTGAAGGTGGTGGTTACCAAATCAGAGGGTATTCAGAGAATTTATTTCGAGGTATTATTTCATTGTTGGATTTGTGAGTGGATTGAGTTTTCTTACAATATCAGTTGTTCGTGAAAGTTTTGATGACTGATCCACCAAACGATGAATGAAGATCCTGTTAAAACTGAGTGGCACGTCCCTGTTAAGATAAAGCCTAGAGAATTTTATGATGTCAATGGAGAGTCGTCTACATCCACTGAAGAAGAAATTGTTGAATCTGAGCCCGTTCCTGTTAGAAGGTTTGATAATATGGATGGTGATGAAGATGTTGTAATAGAGTGTTAGCAAGTTGGGTCTTCTAAGTTCATAGAGTAATGTATGAAGTTTGATAATATGGATGGTGATGAACATGTTGTGCATCTCAACTTTAATGCTATTTTACAATATGCACAGTATATGATTGATACTTATATTTTATTCAATGGTTTAATATATGTGGTTCAATCTATTTGGCTCTATGGCTGTGATACATTTGATGTTGCTTTCTGAACTTATATTTTTTCTATGCATGAATATGTACAATCTTGAATGTTATAACAGGTTAAAATAATATAGAGATGAGGCGTCTAACTCAAAGAGGACAGTTGCAATCTCGAAGAGCAACCTTATCACAACATGCTTCTACTTCACAAGCTATATCAAGTCAGGAAAGGTCACAGCATGTGTCTCAACTATCTCAAACAGATACTGTAGTCCCTGAGACTATTACTCCCTCTATTGCTGGAGAGGGACAGCCGCTATCTGAAGATCAACAAGAACTTGCTGACCATGATATGAATGAAGTTGAACAACAACTAGAGAGGATTGCGGATGGACGCCTATCTACAAGGCATAGGGATGAAGCTGTTCGTATAGGTAATGTTTGCTGACTTATCGCAAGTGTAAAAAAAATTTTCTTCCAGATATGAGATAGTTTGAGGAAATCGATTTTTTTTTTAATATTCATGATATATAGCTTATTTCACTTTGGGTGCTATTGGAATTGCAGTACAACGATATAAGAAACGCAAGGGTATGCATCAATATGAAGGCCCAAACCATATAAAATTGATGGTGGTGAAATGCAATGCCTTTGGACAGCCTATCGGCAAGACAGCAGCAAAAGTATCTACTGAAATTGGTATAATAGCACGGGATGGAAGTAAGGTGCCTCTTTCACCTTGCAAATGGCCGAAGATATCACCAGATGTGAAGGACACTATTTGGAAGCTAATATCGGTAATAGTCTTGCAAGTTTAATAATATACGACATAGCACATTTTCCCAAATCGTATTTCTATATTACTTATCGTAGCTTGATAATTATTGGAATACTACGTTTTTGTCACAGGCAAAGTTCTCATTCGAAAACTGTACGGACAAAACTAAGGTATTTGTCTATCTTGACGAGTGTTTAAAATTTGATAATTAGTGTTTCTATATATCGTCATGTGATTATATTATACTAAAAAAAACTTTATTATAAAATTTGACAGAGATGGGTCCTTACTAAAGCGTGCGATTGTTGGAAACAATGGAAACACAATTTGTTCAAGGCATATCATAGGTATGATCTACCACTTGAGCAACAATATGAGCACACTGATGATGGGGTGGATAAGGCTCAGTGGCGGATGCTTGTACAATACTGGAGGAGCGAAAATTTTAAGGTGTATATGTTAAGTACTGTAGTTTAACTAGTACGATAGTTCATATGATTGAAAAGAATTGTAACTGTGAATTTGTGTTTGTATGCAGAAAGTCAGTGCACAAAATAAATCAAATCGCGCCCGATTAAAGATGATTCATCGATGTGGAACCATGTCATTTGCACGTAAATGGGAGGAAGAGGTAGCAATTTTTTTTCCCAATGATTTCTATATATAATGTATGTTGTGTGCCATGCCGCTCATATATTACCCCTTAATGCATGCAGATGTACTAGCTTATGTATATTATTTTAATGTAATTTGTATTATTCCAGAGAGAAAAAAACCCAAATGGACAAGAACCAGATCGAATGCAAATGTTCAAAGCAACTTACACATTATCTGATGGATTATTCCCTCAGCCTGAAGCAGCAAGGAGATATGTACGTTATATTCTATTGAATTATATGAATGTACCTAGTTAATGTATTGTTCAAATGTTGTTAACCATCATAAACTGTATTTGATCATTTATGGTTTATGGGTATGTGCATCTGTTTTGATGTAGTCACAAATGGAACAACTCACACAACCAACAGATGGCCAAGAGGGAATGAATAGGGAGGAGGCGTTTAGAGATGTGATGGGCTACACCAAAAACCCCATTTAACCACGCCAACCTTGCCACGGCTCTAAACCGTTGGTATATTAGCCACGGCTAAAAACCGTAGCTATATTTACCAACGGCTTAAAACCGTGGGTAAAAAAGACATGGCCACGGCTTAAAACCGTTGGTATATTTGGAACGGCTAAAAACCGTGGCTAATATTAGCAACGGCTCCAAACCGTTGGAAGTATTAGCAACGGTTTTAAACCGTTGCAACATAATACCGTAGCAACGGTTCTAAACCGTGGCTACATATAGAAACGGCTCCAAACCGTAGCAAAAAAAAAATTTAGCAACGGTTTGTAACCGTGGCTATAGATAGCAACGGCTTAGAACCGTTGCAACAAAATATTTTAGCAACGGTTATAAACCGTGGCTATGTCTAGCAACGGCTTAGAACCGTTGCAAAATAAAATTTAGCAACGGTTTTAAACCGTGGCTAGCTATAGCAACGGCTTAGAACCGTGGCTACATGAAAAGCTGAAAAATTTTTGGGCGGGGTATATTGGCGCTCGACATTCCCTCCACTCGCCATCGACAATTTCCCTCCTCCCCTCCACTCGACCTCGTCTCCTTCGCTGCTCCCTCCCTCGACTCGACTTCCATCGAAGCTTCCCTCCTCCCCTCCACTCGACTCGTCTCCTTCGCTGCTCCCTCCCTCGACTCGACTTCCATCGAAGCTTCCCTCCTCCCCTCCACTCGACTCGTCTCCTTCGCTGCTCCCTCCCTCGATTCGACTTCCTGCTCCCTCCCTCGACTCGACTTCCCTGCGCATTCTTCCCTGCTCCCTCCCTCGACTTCCTTCCTCCCCTCCTTCCCTGCTCCTCCCCTCCTTCCCTGCTCCTCCCTCGACTTCCCTCCTCCCCTGGTCTTCCCTCCACTCGGCGTCTTCAAATCAATCACGCCCTCTCTCGTACAGGTACCCTCTCTCTCTCTTGTATTTTTTTATGAAATTAGGGTTCCGAACAAATTGCAAGTCTTTGAGCATTGTTGACTAGGTATACAATTGCAATTTGGGAAAAAATAACTAGGTATACAATTGGATTGGGGAAGATGTTTTCATTTTCGTTTCATATTTTTGTATTTAATTTTTAATTTGATACATGTATTATCCTTGATTTTTTTTTTTATTGGAATAGAGAAGTAATCCTATGTCCATATGGAGAAATCTAGAAGCAATCCTATGTCCATATGGAGAAGTAATAGAGAAGTATTTAATCTAGAAAGATATGGAAGCAAGAACGATATGGGTTGGTCTGGGAGAAAGGTCAGTGAAGCAACATGCTGCTCCATTAACAAAACAAATGCACCAATCCGTTCCCTAAACTCGATCTGTATTTCATATGTTTGCAATTGTATATACCTAATATGGGTATGACTGCGATGGCAAATTAGATTAATAAAACCAAGTAAATAAGGAGACTTGGAAGAAAAGCTAATCATCTGTAATTGTTAGTCTTAGTAAAAGATACAGATAAGCAAATGAAATTAGAAATGATGTACGACGCAGGATGGCAACGAGAATACAAGGATAAACATGAAATTAATAATAATTGAATAAACCAAAAAATTACAGTGCAGGGTCTTAAAATGCTATAGGAATGAAGAAAAACAAACCTTAGAACAAACATCATCAGATGCCCCAGTCTGACTAAAAAGATTCCCAAAGTAAAATGGCAGCATATGATCACTAATGCACACCCAACCCCCTGGAAGATTAAAAGTAAAATTTCATGTTTTCATTATTCACACATACCTGCTATCAAATTGATATTGTTTTCTTTTACTATCAAATAATGTGTGACATTATTTACTTGAAACATGTTATTTTGGTTTGCCCTGGAACAGGACAAACTGTTGGTACTCATAACAGAACATAACAAGGAAAATCAGTGTTCGGTGTTTCTTACAAATTTGTTAAGCAATATCAGGATACTGCTAAATGATCACGATCTTGTATCATATATCCATTACTTTTCTTTGAAGTCATGCACCTGCCTCTTCAAGACCTCATTCTCCTTCCGTAATTTCAAAATTCTCTGCTTGATTGTTTCAACGTGCCGATTAGAAGTTGAGTCCCTCTGATGTTCTTCGAACTTTTTTTTGCTATTCATTACTGCAGCATGTTCAAAAAAGTTGCCAACATGCATTGATTAGTTGATATATAGCAGCAGCGATGATACAGTAAGACTAATTCTCGGTGAATGAAATAAATTATAAGGAAAAGTAAACAAATTAGTCCATTACCCACTACTTTCTACCTTCGCCGCTATTCAGAATTTGATTTTGCACAAGTAGAGCTGCTTTAATTTCCAGAGTTGCTTCTTCTGAATTCTGCTTGGTGTTTTTGTTTGCACCAAGTTCTAGATTTTTCCGTCATTTCATTGTTTTGACTCCAAACAAACTTGGCATCAGAAAAGAACTACATGAAGAGCTTGAAATTTTCAATCATAATAAACTGTCATGAGAGACATTGAAGCAAAGGAATGGAGAGTAGGAGACCAGCTTGGGGAAGATAAACCTCTAAAAATGGGGGACAATGGGAACTTTACATGAATAAATGGACATCATTTTCTCTCATTTGACCTCCCATGATCTAATCCACTTTGTTTTCTTCCCTCGCTTGACCACTTCTGTCCCACTTAAACCTTTTTTTTGCACCCATTCATTCAGAACAGTTTTCAGACATGATATTGCTGTTGTCGATCCAACTCCTTAACAAACCATTTTAGAACTCTTCCTTTTACAAATGAGAGATATTTATACTAGGATCGCCAACAATTCCTTGCAAAATATTAACATTTCCCCTCCTTTGCAAGTAGGGAACTCAAGTTCACCAGCAAATACTGTGAAATAACTCAATGCCCAAGCTTGTTGATTATTTACTTTTTAACACAGTAAGACTAATGCTGGGTTTATTATTTCCTTCTAGAGATACCAAGCAAGCTGCAAATTGCATTGGTGTTCATCTATTATCTCGTCCCGTATCATCGCTGCTGCTATATATCTACTCTTTTGGAAGAGGAGACAATAGTTGCCAACAAGCAAGCTGCAAATTGCATTAGTTGAAGGCAGTGATTTACAAATTCACTACAAAATACTAAAATCTTTCTTGAGTTGAATATATGTGAGAACAGAAATATCAGTGAGAAATGTAAACGTATGCTAACTGATGCACATATTAGGCCTGACAACTGCCATTCACGGCAGATTCTGATGATACAACTCAAGTACAAAGCATGGAGTCCTTTGTAGTATTACCAGGAATTTAGTAGTCAGTACCAAGTTATAGTTACTATTAGATACTACGTTTTTAACTGAGATAAATTCAAGTATGCAATGGAGATTACTGCTAATGTAGCTACTATTCTATTCTTGTTCAACTGCCAAGAACATTGATTTTAAATATGAAAATTCTTCTATGCATCCAAAACCTTTGGATGCATGGTAGTATGGTAAATCCAGATAATTTTAGGTTTTTCAGGTTGCAACTTTTGTGAATTTGGTTGGTAGCTTCAACGAGTAGAAACTTTTCTATTTCATGTTAGTAACGATGAATGCTAACTTTATATATACCTAGTAGTAAGTATATGTACAATGGGTGCAAATTTTTTATGGATGTACCATACATCCTAATTTGTGTGTATATACCGAAGCATTGCTCTTTTAAATAATATAAAACATTCCATGATATAGAATATGTTACTCCAAGATTTAGAACTCACACTCCCTTTCCACATTTTGGAGCTTCCTACTCAACTGTTTTTTCTCTTCCTGTTCAACTATTTGTCTATCAAATAGTATATGTTGTTGGGTTTTTGTACTGGAAGTTCTTCTTTCTTCCATCACTGCAAATCTCATTCCATCTATTCTCTGTTTTCATGTGGCAGAAAGCTTAGTTCCTCATAATAAGCCAAATTTGTATATATAAGGTTGATGTAATATAAAATGCTATATCTGTTATATTATTTGAAGCACAACACTGTATATTCTTTCCTATTTGTAATTAATTATTGTGTGGTTACGTTTTATTCTATAGGAACTGCAAATAATAGTTTTCTTTTGTCAATCAAACTCCTATATATGACTTCTCTTTGTTATCATCTTTCTCACACTAGCTGGATTTGTAAAAACAGGGGATATCTCCAGAGTGTTTCTTTGCTGGTGTTTGTTTGGGCGGCTTGATCACTCTTCCTATTCAGGTCAGTTCAATTCACAGCTCAGACGTAGAACCAAAATTAAATCAGAAAAACATTTTACTTAATCCCAATTGTTCAGAATCATTTATGTATCCATCCATCCTTCCTAGAATGCTGAAGACAAACAGAGAGAAAGTATGAAAGATTTAAATCATTGTATATTGACGTCTAACAACGTTTTTTTTTACATTGTCTATGGTAATGTTAGTAATCATTTTCTTTTCTGTGTTTAGTTGGGTATAGGATTCCTGCTAAGAGAGTGCCCTGTGGTGGCCGTTGCCAGTGTTGCGACAGTCGTGGTATGCATATGGCATCCCTTTTCTTTTGGTTCTTTGAATTTGTTTTGTGTGCCAATGACTTTAATTAGAATGAGCTTTGTAAACAAACTATATTCATATAATACAAATATATACGAGATATTAAGGGAATTATTCTCATGAGGTTTGATTGTTAGTACTATTAGTACAACTTCTCTGAACTATATATATTTAAATATTTGTACATAAATCCTATTGTTTTGCATCCATCCGTTGACATGTCTGGCAATATTGTAATCACTTGCCCTTTCAAAGTTTCACCCATCTTACAGTCAGATTGATGAAGCTTATACAAGTTGATCACAGGTGTCAGAGATTTCCAAAATGAGTTATACAAGGGAACCATCCTCATTTTCCATTTTCATTTATAAAATATCACACATTTGTACGAGTCTGTTGATCAATATTAAGATGAGGTCTTTAAGGCTGATTGCCATGACTCAAGCGAAAAATGCATGTTTGCCCCAGAGTTCACTCTGGATAACGTTTGTAAAACGACGAGAAGTTGAATTATCTACTCAAAAGTTAATGGTGACAGTGAATTCGAAATACCTACCTGGACGTGATTAAGGATCATAAATTCTGTAAATATAACCTCAATTGCACTGGTGAGGATCTAGATTCCTTCCCAACTTAGTTACATGATTTATGAAACATAAAACATAATAAGAAAACATAAAACACAAATAGTTACATGATATACGTATATCTAAACTCTTAATTTTTTTGTGTGTAGAAATGTCAACAATTCCTTTAGACAAGTCATGGATGAACAAACGGGGAAGTGCAATGTATATAAATGGCGTTAGACAATTCCAACAGTTTGTTGAGGATAATGCAAATGGAGAGAGTCTTTTTCCTTGCCCATGTGTTCGATGTAGGAACTCGAGGGGAAACATTAGTGTTGACGACATAGGTGTTCATTTGTTAAGCCATGGCATTGATACCAATTATGTCACGTGGATACATCATGGAGAGAATATAAACAAGCATGTGATTGGTGTACCTATGACTGAAGTGGCTGAACTTGATGATGTATGTGAATATCCTAGGATGAGCGAGCTAGTTGATGATGTATTCCTCAACATGCAAACTGTGGAGGCTGATGATGGGATAAATGAAGAATGTTTTGGCGGTAATCCAGAAGGTGGTCCGGAACTTTCTCGTGAACCTGAGACAGTTATGAACAAGAAGTATCAAAAGTATAAGGAAAAAGCGACTGTGCCTTTGTACAAAGGGTGTCCTAAGGATAAGACCATGTTGTCCACCATTATTGAATTGCAGAATTTCAAGACTCGTTTTAGTTGGAGTGGTAATAGTGTGACGATGTTGTTAAAATGGCTAAAAACCTTATTGCCGGATGATTGTAATTTGCCAGATAGCTACCCAAACATGAAAACCACAATTAAAGATATGGGGATGGAATGTAAGACTATACATGCATGTGCCAATGGATGCATACTCTATTGGAAAGAATATGAGGGTCTGGTTGGTTGTCCAAAATGTGGGGAGCGTAGGTATAAGGTTTGTGTGGATGTTGATGAGAACGACTCCGGCAAGGTATACAGGAAAGAAGTTAAAAAGGTTGTAAAGTATTTTCCATTAATTCCAAGGTTGAAAAGATTTTTTAGCATACCGTGGATTGGTGAAGCAATGACTTGGCACAAGGATGCTTGTTCAGATGGGAATTTGATGAGACATCCATGTGATTCAGCACAATGGACTTTAACAAATATGAAATGGCCAGAGTTTGCCTCTGATAGTAGGAATTTGAGACTTGCAATATCGACTGATGGTTTCAACCCACGTGGAAATCTAAGTAATGCTTATAGTTGTTGGCCAGTAATAATAGCACCTTTGAATCTTCCACCTTCTTTATGCATGAAAAAGGAGTTTTGTTTGTTAACCTTGTTAATATCAGGGCCAAAAGCACCCGGAAAGAATATTGATGTTTACCTGGAGCCATTAGTAGAAGAGTTGAAGGAATTGTGGGCAGATGGTGTTTCAACTTGGGATGTGTGTACTAAAAGCAATTTCCGGTTGAAAGCAATGTTGTTTTGGGGTATCCATGATTTTCCTGCTTATGGGACTCTAGCTGGTTGTAATGTTCATGGTTATAATGCATGCCCTATTTGTGTTGATGATGTAGAATCTGAACGTCTTTCAAACAGTCGGAAGATATGCTATAGAGGCCATCGACGTTTTTTACCTACAAAACACAAGTTTAGAGATGACAAGGGATTCAACAAAGATGTTGAGCATCGTCGTGCTCCACAACGGTTATCTGGCGAAGAAGTTGAACGAAGGATAGTGGAAATTTTGGAAGGTAGTTCTACACAAGGTAGGGTTAGTGGGCAAAAGCGCAAGAATATGATTGATAATGATAACGTCAATGATGAACCAACCAATAACATTGCGCCACCGTGGTCTAGAAGGTCCATTTTGTTTGATTTGCCGTACTGGAAGTTTGTTGAGCTACGACATAATATTGATGTGATGCATACTGGAAAAGAATGTCATTGAACACTTACTGAACATATTGTTGAATGTCTCTAAGAAAACAAAGGATGGTGAGAATGCTCGAAAAGATATGGAAGACATGGGAACTCATAAGAGATATTGGTTGAGCCATGACAATGAAACGGGAAAAACTTCAATGCCAAAAGCATCTTTTGCCTTGACCAAGAAAGAAAAAAAAGTATTTATGGATACACTAAAAGAGTTGAAATTGCCGAGTGGATTTCATCCAAGTTGAGTAATTGCGTTTTTGGCATCCCCTGGAGCTAAGAGGACTAAAGTCACATGATTACCATGTCATTATGCAACATTTACTTTACAGTTTTGCTTAGACATGTTTTTCGTGACAAGAAGGATAAAGATTTAAGAATTGCTATTCAAAGAATTAGCTTATTCTTTAATATCTTATGTGCTAAAGTGATCAAACAAAACAGATCTTCAGTTGGCACACAAAGGTGTGATTGAGGCGATGTGTGTCCTTGAAAAGGAGTTTCCGCCTTCATTCTTTGTTATAAGTGTGCATTGCATGGCTCATCTAACCGAGGAAGCGATGCTTGGTGGTCCAGTTCGATATCGATGGATGTATCCCTTTGAGCGGTAAATAAATTTTCTAATTTTAGTGCACGTCATCACGTTATCTTATTATATTATAGACTAATTTATCCTTTTATTTATGATTGATAGGTTAATGAAACGATACAAAGACTATACTAAAAATTTCAGATACATGGAAGGATCAATAGCAGAATCATACCTTGTAGATGAATCTGTTACATACTGCATGGAGTATATGAGAAAGCCACGGTTCGGAACTCACAAACACAGTCAAGAGGAGTGGCTTGATGTAGATGATGAGTATGCCGATGAAAAGCCATTGGATAAAGGAAGAAACTATATGCTAAATAATGTACAATTTAAACAAGCTCGAAGATGGGTTTTCAATGCACTTGCTGATTCGAGTGATTGGGAAGAGTAAGATATATAATATTTTAGTCTTTTTTTATAACTAGAAATATAGAATTATGATAATATGGTAACTTGTGCAGAAAATACAATGAATATTGCATGGAGTTGGCTACACAAAGTAAAAAAAAAGGGTCAAGAAAAAATGTTGAGAAAGCTACGGATTTTATTCCTTGGTTGTGTGATGAGGTATATTATAATGTGTATTTATTCATATATATATATATACATATAAAATTAATTTTTATTTTCCGATTTCAGTTCTAAGATGATTTGTTTTACAATGTAGTTGGAGAAGGCTGGGGAAACAAATACCACACTTTGGAGGTTAGCCAATGGTCCACAATTTTTGGCAACTCGATATCCAAAATATTGTGTAAATGGTTTCACATTTGCGACAAGTTCTTTGGATGAATGTTTGGTGACACAAGATAGTGGTGTCTCCATGGATGCCATTGCTAATTTTGTTGCTAGTAAGAAAGATAAGAGGCCAAAGGACCAACTAGTCAAATGGTATGGAGTTGTTAGAGACATACTGGTGCTAGACTACATTGATTTCAAAGAAACTGTCTTCTATTGTGATTGGGTCAAAGTGGAAGATAAGAAAAATGCATATAAGGTGGACCCAATTTGGAACCATGAGATGGTAAACTTGTCGAAGCTAAAAGACAAAAGAAAGGTGGAAGAGGATCCATTCATTTTAGCTCAAGAAGCAAGTGGAGTATTTTATTCGAAAGATCAATCAAATGACGGGTGGCATGTAGTTCTACATACTCAAAGAGGCTTGAACACTAATGTCGATAAAAAGGAAATTCCCACTGTGTATCAAAGCATCTTGAAAGACAACCCCAACCTGAAGAGCTTACTGGAATTTTAATTGACTATGCTACAATATTTTTTGATGCATTTCTAATGCTATTTTAGTTATCCTCTTTGGTTGAGACCAAATATTTTGTCTTTTTTTCTTATTTAGACTTTTGAGTTGGGAAAGGGAAGCTTTGTAGCTATGTATTCAGATTGGCTTTTCTAATGCTTTATAAAAAACTATTTGTGGTGATATGTTGTGGAATGAAATTATCTATAAATGTGGTGTATATAGTTGATTCTTATATCTTTTTGTTTGATAATGGTTAATATCTATAACTGTCTTCATTGATAGAGATGGATAGTACTTGCGGCAATGATCTCTCCACCATTGATGTCACCAGATCTACAAATGATGACATTGAAGTTAAAGCAACCATACAGTTCAACGTCCACGGTTTAGCAGTTGGACATGGTGCTAGAAATTTCAATAAAAACATTGGAAAGCTTGTTGAAACCCTGGTGCCCATCAAATTCAAGGGTTGGCACCATGTTACTGACAACTACAAAGAGGATGTGTGGAATGGCCTCAAGGTGAGATTTTACATATTTGATTTTCATAATGTCTTATATTATTTCAACTTATATCTCAATGGCTTATTTGCAGCGTGAATACGACATTCCAAATTATGTGAAAAAGAGTGTGCATTTGAAAATGCCTGAATATTATAGAAGGTTCAAAGCACATCTTAGGAAGAATTATTTGGATAAGTATCCTACCATTGAGGAACAAGAGAAGCATGTTCCAAATGGTGTAAGAGAGGAGGATTGGAAGGAGTTTGTTCGCCATGAGAGCACCCCTGAAGCGAAGGCAATTAGAGAACAAAATGCAAAAAACAAAAAGGCTTCAAAGTATGTATGGGGGGGTGGCCAAAAGAGTGCTGCAGAAGTAGAGTACGAAATGGTAATTGAGTTTCTAGCTACTAGTACAATATTATATACCATTTAACTTTATAGGCTGAGACTAATCTTTCAAGTATATAGGTTGAGAAGAACCCTGATGGAGAACCAGTCACACGCACCTGACATATGGATTGCCTGTCACACGGGAAAGGATGGAAAACCTACGCGTGGTTCTGAACAATATATGGTATGTGCCCAATGATGTCTTTTATACCCTTCTTAATTTACTTTGTAGTTGTTTGAATATTATTTGTGTCCTGATTTATTTATTTTTTCATTCTTTTGAAGGAACAAGTTAAAGCAAAAAAAGCTGCATTGCAAGAATCTTCGACTCAAGGTAACATTGACCTCACTATTGATGATGATCCTCTAAGCCAAGTGTTTGGCCAAGAAGCGAGGGGACGTACTCGTTGTGTTGGAACCACTGTCTCTAAAAGGAAGTATGATGCTGCACTTCCCGCTCGTTCATTGCTATTGGAAAAAACATTGGAAGCCAAAAAAAGGGAAGAAAAATATGAAAGATTGGAAGAAAATGTTAGATGGATACGAGAGAGACTTGAAAGTGGAACTTATGTAAGACCATCAACAAGTGAGGGAATACAAGGAGTTGTTCAAAGAACTGAAGATACACCGTCATCCGGTGCACAATCGACAAGGCAACCAGATAATCCATTACCTCCATCTCCGTTACCACCATCTTCAGTACCTCCATCTCAATTACCACCATCTCCATTACCATCATCTTCTCAAGGTGTTGCGAGGTTTCCTTCTCCAAGCAATCCTGTTCCTTCAGTGTCAAGGAGATACAAAGTTTGTGATTGGGAAAGGAATGTCATTGCGATAGCATTAGAGGTTGTAGATCCTATCCATCAATTCTCTTGCGCTTGTCATGGATCATTGAACCCTGCAACAGAGATCAGACTTTCCTTGTGCTTCAAATTCAAGACTGGGGTGAAACTTTACAAAAGTGATCCAAAAGGAGACAAGATGGGGGATTTGGACGTTGGTGATTTCTTTGTATGGTGTAGAACTCATGCGGAACTTGATGATTGATAGGGGCATCTGAGGTCTATATTTTCTGAAATACAGTGGTGATGGACAAATTTCTGGGCAAGTGTTAGTCTACAGGCATCCAGGGTTGCACTTAGGTGATGTACATGTCTTGAATGCAATATACGTCAAAATATAATTATTATTATTATTATTGTTCATCTTATATGGATTGCAGTATTGCATTTATATGGTGGTATTATCAATAATAATGTGAAACTTGAGAAAAGCTAGAATTAGCAATGGACTGACATTTCAAGTAGTGTAACTTTGTAATCTGTCAGAAAAAGGCAAAAGAGTATAGCTGGTTCCATATCATTTTGTAATTTGTCATATTGGAAATCTGATTGTTTTCTCTTTTTTGTAATTTGTCAGCTGAAAGTTTACTTCAGTATGGAATTCGGAGCTTGTCCATGTGAATTCTTGTCTCAGTCATGCACGATTTCTTGCTGGCAACATTCATGCCTTTCTGCAAGTGGCATTTCAGTGCGTGCAAGCAGGCCTGTGCAGTAGCTAACAGGTGATTAATCATCATCTAGGTAACAATAGTTTCAGAGTATCATTAGCAAATTTTTTTTTTCAGGAAGAAAAGAAAAAGAAAAGGGAAAGAAAACATTAGTAAGAAAACATCTAGGTAACAATGGTTTATCTGCACAGTTTATATGTTTGGATTCGTGTTGGAAAGAAAAACAAACTGTATGTTAATCTCCCATTCACCTGACAAACTGTATGTTTGGATTCAATGTTGTTTATGCCTTAACTTGAGAAATTCCTTTACATTCTTTCCTGTAGGTCATGCCTTGTTGGTGGATGTTCCTAGAAATAAGAACCTCACAGGTAATTCTGTTTTTGGAAATATGTATTTCTCTTTCAGTTTCATTGTTTTCATTTTTTTGGTTCGAGAATCTAGCACTTGTATGCTATTATGCAGGCTATATTTGGATGTCCTTTATACCAAAGTTTCATAACTTATAGTGAACATGAGATGATATATTAAGAATATGAGTATACGACATATAAATAAAAATATGAATTTCTTATGTACTTAAAAATGTCGACCAGGATCAATGATTCACAATTCACTCTACCGGGTTATATTCCACCGGAAGTAGAAATGGGTCATGATTCAACAACATTCTGAACTTGTAAATGCTGCATGATTTTCTTTATAGCAGAAGTTGCATATATATCTGAACAACATTCTGAACTTGTAAATGCTGCATGATTTTCTTATGTACTTATGCATTATATTCCTATGGGACGGATATAGTTGCTAAATTTTGATTCTGCAGCTGAAGTTATGAAATCCTTGGATATACCAAAAGGTGTGTACGTCGGGTGCTGTTCAGAACTTTAAACACTGACAGGTATTGCATTCTATCTGTAACCTGGTGTTTTGGTTCTTCTTGTCAACTGCAGACTTATGTGATTATGAGTAAAATGGAGTTCTGTTTTCATTCTTTCCATAGGCATTCCCAGTTCAAATAAAGTGACTATAATTGCTCTACTACTAACTTTTTACTAAGGAGTCCACAATTTAATTCAGTGGAATACTTCTCTGAAACAGGGTATGCTTCCTGATGGGAGAGAAGTAACTGTGAAGAAACTCTCACTGACGTCTTCACCAAGGAAAGATTCAGTTTATAGCAGGGATTGCCACCATTTCTGCTGTACAACATCGCCAACCTTGTCAAATTGTACGGATGCTCTCTTTGGTAAGAATCTGAGCAGAAATCACACTTTCAAGTTTCAACTATATGTCTTTTCAGATGTAGATTAGAAGCTTATTTGAAATTTTGGACTGCTACGCAGGAAAGAGTGATATACATCTCGATTGGCCTACTCGATATGAAATATGCTTGGGAACAGCAAGAGGTTTAGCTTATCTTCATGAGGAGTCAAAGCCTAGGATTGTATACAGAGATGTGAAGGCTAGTGATATTTTGCTTGATGCTGAACTAAATGCCAAAATTTCTGATTTTGGTTTGGCCAAGTTATATGATGACAAAAAGACTCACGTTAGCGCACGAGTTGCAGGCACAATGTAAGTTCTCTGACATTTTTAGCGCACTATGGTTTTTGACCATCTAGTGGTCATTTGAAAAAAAAATTTAATAAATATGAAGTAACACGGAATGTTTACTGAAGTGCCTATCTTGCCCCTGAGTATGCTATGCGTGGACATCTAACAGAGAAGGTTGACGTCTTTGGGTTTGGCATTGTCACTTTGGAGATCTTGAGCGGGCGACCAAATTCTGACTCAAGCTTGGATCCAGGAAGATATATCTTCTTGAATGGGTATGAAATTAAGAGTAATCTTTTTTTTCAGTTTGAAAAATTCATGGCCTATAACTTGTAATGTTATGTGTAGGCTTGGAGTCTCCATGAAAATAACCGTGGGTTAGAATTGGTTGATCCAACATTAACCAACTTTAATAAAAAAAGAAGCGCTTCGTATGTTGGGAATAGCTCTTTTATGCACTCAAGCATCACCAATGCTGCGTCCCCGATGTCAGGAGATATAGAAGTGAGCACCGTTACATCAAAGCCTAGTTACTTGTCAGATGGCAGTTCAGTGATATGAGTACTTCATGAGCGACGAAACTTCAGGGTCCTTGAAATTTAAAGGTACCAATAACCAAACAGACACATCATCAAATTCAAGTACACTGGTTGGTGCAGATCAGTCGCCAGTTACTTGCAATAAATTTAAATTCTTTTATTACCCCTTTAGTTTTCCCTTTTTTGAATTGGTTCAACTAAGTAGCTATTTGATTGTCAGTTGAGCACAGAGCACATAATCATTTAATCTATGTGCTTGACTGTTGAAATTAAATTTCTTAGTTTTTTTGGTACTGATCAGGTTTCTTTTTTTCTTTGCTTGCGGCAAAGATGGTGCATTGATACTCGAGGCTAATAGGATGCTTAGAGCTAGAGGATACTTTGCTTGGGCAGCACAGCCTGTCTATAAGCATGAAGAGAATCTGCAGGAACAATGGAAAGGTAAACCTGCTGCATTTCTTCATCTACTAAATCACTCTGATGTTCGTTTATCTATGTGCAAAGATGGAGAACCTTACTGACAGCCTTTGTTGGAACCTTGTGAAGAAGGAGGGATATATTGCTATATGGCAGAAGCCTTTGAACAATAGCTGCTATCTGAGTCGCAGTGCTGATGCTAAACCTCCACTATGTGACGTGGATGATAATCCTGACGACGTTTGGTATCCCCTTCTTCTACCCCTCTAGGCTTTAAATAGATCTTAAACAACACTTCTTAATCTCAATTAGTGCCTCTTGTTAAGGGGATGTCCCCTTTTAATAAGATTTTCTCTTGTATGTTCAGTTGGGAGTATATATTTCTCTCTAATAATGTATAGCTCCTCGAGGAGGGCTAGTGCATTTTATCATTGCTGCCACTCAGTCTTTTTACACTTCATCAATAGAAATTTCTGTTTTTCTGATGCAATGCGGATGCAAGAAGATCAAATAAAGGAAAGTATGACTCCTACTTCAAATTTGATAAATTTATGGGTCAGCTTTAGTTTTTTCCAGTTTTGTTGATATTCTTCATTCAATATTTTTGTCTTTATAAATCATACTGTGCATTAGTTGATCTCTGAGATTTTTTCAATTATATACCTGTTTTACTGATATCATCCCTGTTATGAAAAAAGAAAAAGAATATCATACCTGTTTCAATTATAGGCCTTTTATGTGTTGCTTTAATTGTTTGTTGTGTGATCAATTGAGCCCATGAATAATGCTATTTTTCCTGTATCAAAGATCTTTTGAACTTATTTGAATGTTTAATGTAAATTTTGGTACTGAGATTGTTTTATTTTGCTTCTTTACATTGACCTATTATCCTGTATGCCTCTGAACAAAAAGGGTATATGGAATGGTTTATGCAACTTAGACTAGAGTTAGTTTTGTTTTGTTTTTGAAGAATCTGTAGTCAATTTATCAGTTTTATGCAGTTAGTTTTCAAATCAAGCCGTGGCAAGATTTCCCTAGGAGAAAAGCACCTGAGTATTTGTCTATATTTTCCCATCTTACTGACGGAGAAACATTTGAAGGGTTAAAATCTGATTTTGCCGCCCAGCTAGCTGGATTCATGGCATCTCTTGTAGTTGATGTACCGTGTCAAGCACACTGGATCTTAGAGCTGACCAAGTATGATTTTGGAGGGGCTGACGGGCATTTGGTTGCTTCAGTCCCAGGAGCGCATATGCACAGTGCTCCCCTGTTGGAATCCATGTACCATTTATCAGTAAGTTGTTTGTATTGTTTTTCAAGGTTTGAATTTTCTTGAGGTTATATGCTAGTTTTGTTGAAGTTCATTTTCCTTTAGCTTGTTTGATTTTTTACATGAGAAAATTAGGAAACCATGAAAACTGTGTGGTGTTGATACTTGCAAATATATGGATGTTGATAAAGACAAGCAATAACAACAACAACCACCCTCAACTCAAGTTCGGTCTTGTCGGGATGTTATCTTCATCTCTGCTCTGAAGAGCAACAACAACTGTAGGGATCCAGACTGTAGCATCTGTGGTATATAATATTCTATAAATGCATGCTTGGCTTCCCGATTATACTGGTGAGTGAGATTAGTTATTTAGACCCTAGCAAAAAAGTAGATAGATAACTTGGGAAGATGAGCCACATTCAAGAGGGGTATGTACAAGTTTAGCCATGTGTTGTGTTACTTACAACCGACAAGGAATGTGGTTGTCAGCTAATGGGAGGCTGACCTTACCGTCAGCTAGAGCTCCAAAAGACTATGCCCCTCTGTCCACAGCGTGGACAGGGAGACGAAATGAGCCAGCTCTGAACGGAAACGAGGAGATCCACTCAGGCTATATGCCGAGCGCAGAGACCGGACAATTGTAGCGATGACACAAACTAGAAACTAGTGAAACCAGATTTGAACCTGCATAGCAGAGGTTCTGGTCCAGCATAACAATTTACAACTTAGCAGACATCCACGTGAGTGCCGTTCAACTCTGAACCACTAGATGACCAAAGCAAGAAAACCTAAGCCATATGTGACTGACATTGCTTTATACAGCATAAATTTTGTAATTGACTCGGCTACAAAACTGAGTTAATTCTGGATCCCTGTGCTGAGATAGAAAGGAGCCGCATCCCCTAGCCTCCCTATGTGCACGCGTTTTCTCATACATGCATAATGCATTTTTTTTGTTTGTAGAGGTTGAACCAAAGTAGCTATTAAATGATGGCTTTGGTTTACAAAAGACATCGGCATGTTGTTTCAGCTCGGGGTGGGAAACAAAATTTTCTTTCTTCAAGATTCATGCAAGTAGAGGAAAGTCATTTTACAAAATTACATCTAATTAATGGTATGTACTTTCTACAACATATCTTAAATTTTGAATTTGTAATGAAAGTATATGTCTCTGTGATAATGGCATTCAATTCCTTCATAAGGGATGGAGATGTAAACAACTGAAATGAAAACTGTAAGTTGAGCATTCAGGACTCTTATCTAAGATTAAATTCTCAAGCTCTGAGTTGTTTTAATCAGTGAAACCTTGGGCATGATAAATGTGGTACTTATTCATATTTTTAATTTTAAATCAGGCTAACCATTGTGCGAAACAGTCAATTGGCATGAAGTTCATTGGTTCTGTTGAAGCATCTTTAGTTGGTTTGAAGCATCGTTTTCATACTGCAGCATATTCAAATGGTGCGCAACTTAAGACACTGGCTACTTTCTTTGCAAAGTACCAGGGAAATGTGTTTGGGATGTCTGAAGTAGTCTTAAGAAGAAATACAAATATACCTGCAGATGCAAATGCTGTGAGTGTTCTCATCTGTGATCCAGATGAATTTCCCGGAGGAGGTATACATACCAAAGATGATATTGTCTACCTAGTTGTTATGTTGTTTAGTTGTATTTAACTATTCTGTTTGGACTCTTTTACTTTTGTTTTTATGTAATTTAGTGATGTATCTGCCGCTTATCTTAAAAATTGGGCTGGATGTCACAATGCTGCCAATGTTATCATATGCACCCTTCTCTTTAGAACTTAAGAGGGTAAAGTCATAATAACCCCTTAATGTGTATATAGCTTAAAAAAGTAGGCATTATAGGGACTTTGCTACGATGCTTCTTTGTGAATTAACTGTCGAAGGGATATATTTCATCAGGCTACTTATTCCAATGATCATATTTTATTTACTAAAATATATGTTCCCCTGTCTATGATTTATTGTAGAAGAAGTATTTTGATATGATTCAGTTTTCAGCAATAAATCTTGTTGAAGACTTGGATTATTAATATTAGCACTTTTGCCTTCTTACTAGGCTAGCTCTGAGTCTCCGACTAGATTTTTGATGTCTATAAGAGATAAGGTACAGTATAGATGCATGTAGTTGCTGAAAGTAGTCTGTCAGTGAGTCAACTTTACATTGAGGAGCTAACTTTACATTGCAGTTAGATCTTTTTTTTTGGAGTCGGATGCTTGTCTTTTTTATGCTAGTGTATGATTAATAAATGTGTTTGTGAATATCTTGTTATGTCTATTTAATCATTCTGTATATATTTGTTAAATATTATTATATTGAAAATGTGTCAAATTATGTTTAGTGCAGGTTTTTCAGCTTATTGAAATTATGTTTAGGCGTTTTCTATTTCTGGCGTTGATGCTGCTGCTGCTGCTGCTACGCTTTGGCGCGTTACTGCTGCTGCTGCCTTGCTTTGCTGTTGCTGCTGCCCTGCTTTGCTGTTGCTGTTGCTGCTTGGTTTGCTGCTGCTGTGTCGCAGCGTTGACCTGCTGAGATGTCGCGATATCACATGCAAGTATAGAGAGATTACTTGATCGAGTGAGAATTGATTTCAGGCAGAAACGCGCGTGTTCTACGGTTGAGAGATTGCTGCGTGTTCTACGCGCGTCTGCTGTTCTCCAAGTCATTCCATATGTGAAGGTTAGTGTCCATAGTATTTATTTGAAATAATTTAGACAACAATTATATCATTTCAAGCAGCCTTTCAATCAACCCATAGACTGAAAAAGGCCACCAAAACCATAACAATAGATCACTACTTGCATTTGCATGCAATACCACAAGAAAGGAAGATAAAAGAAGAAGAGCAAATGCAGAAGTATATTGGAGGAAAAGAGAGCCTACCAAATGGAAAATAGAGAAATGGCAAAGAAATGGAGAGATTGAGATGGAGAATCTCTTCACTATAGAGGAAGAGAAGAAATGCAAGGGAGAGGGGGGAAGAATGAGTGGGGTGGTGAGGGGGTTTAAATAGGCCAGACATCCCTCCTTTTTCACCTGTCACCTGTTCAAATGGTCTTTTTTGTAAGGTCTGCCATTTGTCATAAAATATAAGTTATCCAAAAATCTGTAGAAATCTATAAAAGTTTTTTTTTTTAATCCAAATCTTTCATAATCTCTTGTCATAAAAGTAAAACCTTAAAAAAAAAAATTCTTACATGTAGTAAATCTTGAAAAATCTAGTTAGGAATTAAAGTGAGTCTATATTTAGATTATAGTGTGTTGGTAGGAAAGATAAACACGTGTAATTCGTGTATATCTTGTAATTGCAAAGTTTCTATAAAAATGGAAATGTGATTTGTAAACTCATGGTGGTTTTCAATGCCATTCTGATTTTCCTTTTTTATGTTCTTAAATTGATTGATTTTCCCATCCCACCACCTCCCTCCCCTCGCTTATTTCCTCGCCCACTTCCTCGACATTTAGAATTTCTGATTCAGTTTAGCAAGCTAGTAAACTTATAACCGGAATCAATATGATGAAAAAATTGAAGTGATAACTTCACTTCCTCGACATTTAAGCATAAATGACTCTTTCGTTTGTGATTTCAAGCAAATAGGATAAAAAGTCTTATCTAATGTAGTAATGGTGCCTGTATTGGTGGATTTGTGGGTTGACGTTGTTTTGATAAGTCTGGGACTCTTACATCGGACGACATGGTATGTTATGATGTCACATGATCAAGTTTTAGCTTATGTAATTGATGATATATACTGTGATGGATGTAATGGATATATGACAATGTTTTTTAGGAGTTCCGTGGAGTAGAATTTTTTTTAGGAGCATATAATCTGGTCTAGTAGAATTTTTTTTTCAGCATGAAACCTATATGTTGTTGATGATGATACTTCTACTTGTGCTTTTGCTACAACTTATTGTTACACCCAGGTCCAGATCATATGCAATAAAGTACTTAAAGAGTATCTATGTTGTCTTGTTTCAATAACTGTGCAATTATAGGTCATGTTTGTCTGTCATTGGTTTATTAGCAATCTTTATATATAGGTCATGTTTGTCTGTCATTAAGTACTGACTAATTTTTATACTGCAGGGCTCTGAAGGTCTGAGCCAGTACGGGCAGCGCAGTATGTTGGACAGGAGAATGCGCATACATTGCTTGTTTCTGGGGTGCAAAGTGTGTCGTTGTATCAACCATCACCGGTGCCATATACAAGCAACTACCAGGTGCTGCATTCTCATCATTTTCAGTATATTGAACAAGCAACTACCGAAAGAAATGGGGCCTGTTCCTAAGGGCATCAATGTATTTTCTTACATTATAACTAGGGCGATTTGTATTGTTGGAAAAAACATAGAGAAATTCTTTTGTTTTAGATGCGAGCGAAACCTGATATAACAAGCTATGTTCCATTTGTTCAGGTTAATCCTGTTATTGTACATTAATTAATGCTATTTGTTTACATGTTTTTGTTTGGCGTCAAAACTTGACAAGTTCATTTTTACGGTTGATTTTGTATTTATCTAGCATATAGTTTGGTGGTTCTTATTCGTGTCGGAGGCATGACACAAACTATAGTAAGGACTGATTTTGCAGGTGCCACGGCTGTGATTATGCTGCAGCAGCAAAAAAAAAATATAAATTTTTTTTCGATTATATTAACTTGCAACGGTTTTACACCGTTGCAACAAAACAAATTTCTTTTTTTTTTGAATTTTGTTTTAATTACCAACGGTTTCACACCGTGGTTCCATATTACCACGGCTACCAACCGTTGCTGATACCTTTGCCACGGTTTGATTTACACTATTTAGCCACGGTTTGTAACCGTTGCCACAATTAGCCACGGCTAATAACCGTTGCTAACTGTAGACACGGTTTAACACCGTTGCAAATACATGTACTTAGCCACGGTTCAACACCGTTGCAAAGATTAGCCACGGCTAATAACCGTTTCTACATTTAGACACGGTTTAAGACCGTTGCAAATACAAGTGCTTAGCCACGGTTCCAAACCGTTGCCAAGTTTAGCCACGGTTATAAACCGTTGCTACTTTTAGACACGGTTTAAAACCGTTGCAAATATATAAACTTAGCCACGGTTAAAAACCGTTGCTATTGTTAGCCACGGCTATGAACCGTAGCTATATAGTTAGACACGGTTTATAACCGTTGCAAATATTTACACTTATTAACGGCCTAGAACCGTTGCTAATGTATCAACGGTTTAGAACCGTTTCAACTGTTCTTGCAACGGTCTTTAACCGTTGCTAATTTGTGCAAATAACGCCCCCCCCTCACCCATAAAACCGTTGCTACAATTTTTAGCGACGGTTTTGAACCGTGACAAACAATTTTGCGACGCCCCTGTAGTCCACGGCTCTTAGCCGTGGCAATGTGTTACGCCCACGGTATAAAACCGTGGCTAATGGGGGTTTTTGGTGTAGTGTGTATTTGATAAAACATCCCAATGTGTATGATGAAACCAAAAAAAAAAAAAACATTGAATGGAATAATGAAAAACTATCGAATAGATTTTGAAGAAGAATTAAGAATGAAAAACACACCATGCCATCCTTTCATGAGTTGATGAGTGTTATAAGGTAAAATTCTGAGAAAGATTGTAACCTAACGGGTACTAACCCCTTTTATATCAACCAAGTGTGGTTTGAACCATTGATTAGCCTTCTGTATCCTAGAAAGTGTGGTATGATGTATGCTCATCAAACAAGTTATATATATATCATGGCATAAAATATTTTTTTTATCAGACCACTACTTTTATTAAAGTGAAAAGTAAACAAAGTCTAAAAACATTTTAAGTCCTAAAACCAGTAGCAATAGAATGATCTAGTTGACTATTAGATCTATTTACATAAATAATAGAAACTAAATTCAACATAAGAAAGTTTATGCACTTTATTGGTTGTCCAAAAACACCATCTATGTCTAGCTTAGATGGTCAAAGTCACCCCTAATTACTTTCCCAACATCGAGCAGATCGATAGCAAGATGAAACTCCCTTCATCCTTTGTTATATGCCATAAAGATTGTTGATTAAGTAATTTTATTTTATGTTCCTTTAGTTGGGTATGGACCAACCGTTGAGATGAATAGTAACATTGGGTAAAAGATGAACAAGTTGTCAAAATCACCTAAAAGGGTGTTGTGCCAACCCTCGAATCAAGATTGTTCTAGACAACCAATGGACAAGCTTGAGTTTGAGCTTTCAACACCAAGAAATTCAAAATTGGGAGAAATAACATAGACATTTGAAGCATTGAGCTCACTTAACTACTGCAGTATGAATTCCCCTTCGAAGGGTATTCAAGCTACCCCTACCCCGTCATTGTTACTAAAGCTCCTGAAACTTCTAAACAACCTTCTCAAAACTCATTTGCAATACATCCATAAGAATCAAGTTGTAAGATCTCTCTAATCTAGGTGTTGAGATCATTATTTAGAAATATCTTAATGGAATTAAGTGAAGGGGGAGAAATAATTAGCTCCCATCATGCATAATGTTGGAGAATAATCAGAACAAATTATAAATTTATTTGAAATAAATAATGTAACAATACAAACACTATTTATATTATAAATTGTTTACAACGAAATAAAATAAAATAAACAAATCTACTAACATGTATTGCAGATAGAGGCTTGCGAAATCACTATCTTGAATTGGCAGAATTAGTACGTCTTGATTTGTAGATAGAGGTTAGCGGAGACGTTATGTCCTATAGACAGATTTCGCCCCTATTGGTGTTATAGTTCGTTAGGTGTCTGACTACTAGGATTCAATTATCTAATACCAACACCCTAGTACAAGGGTCTTGGTTCTGGCGAATTTACCGAATGTCTTTCTCTATCAGATATGAAGGGATTAATGAACGACTCTGGAAAAAATATATTGTATTGAAGAACCTATTTTTCTCTTCATTATATATGAGTCAAAAGGGTTTACATTCGTTGAATGAAGGAGTGTGTTGATCAGACACATCCGTTCTTAATTCAAGACAAAGGCTAGAAGTGCCAAAAGGCTTGTAATCAACATATACTATATTATCATCAGTAGCTAATAAGATCAAGCCCAATGCTTCTTCATAATTTATTAAGTGCTGATACATTATGATGACTTCACACAATAGATGATAGACTATTTGTAATTTGCTATACAAACTCCAACAATACCTCACATTTGCATTGTAAATATATAGAGTTATCTTCTGGAGAGAAACTTAGACATGATTTGCATTGGAAGAGGTGTATTTTGGACTTAAACCTTCCATAGTGAATACTTATCGGATTTACCGGTGACGCGGTGTGTTTAGGAGACATTAAATTAAACACCATGTTTAGTAAATAAAAAACAACGAGTATGTCACATATCATACCTTCACATTGTTCATTTCATAGGTTATATTCATTTTGGTCTTGAACAAATCCCGGATTCATGAGTGCTTTAGAGAATTTAGTCATATCGTTCTCATAAATGCGAGCACACATTTATTCCCATATAGGTGACACTTAGATTATTAATACCATGTTGTATTCATCTTAGATTATTAATACCCTGTTGTATTCATCTTATCTCTCAAGAGATTAGTGTCTTCTAAAAATAAATAAATATTCACCCTGACCATAGTATACATTTCTTATCATAGGAATGAGTGTGTACACTCTATTATTTGAGTTTCACCTAACTAGTTTGCCTTTTGAACCTAGGCCTTGGAATTTTATTTGGCTAGGTTAGGTTTCCACCAGGTATACTGCTCATTAGATTGACTTTAAGTCCATTCCCGATAATTTTAACACTTGCTCTTTTGGTATACCCTTTGTAAGTTGATCTGCAGTATTTTCCTTTGACTTTACATAGTCAATGAAAATGATCCCAGTTTTGAGCAATTATTTTATAGTGTTATGTCGTCGCCTTATGTGCTTAGACTTGCCTTTGTAAATGTTAATTTATGCTCGCTAAATGACTATCATGCAGTCACAGTGAATACATATAGCAATCACAGGTTGAGGCCATAACGAAACATCTTCTAGAAAATTTCTAAGCCAGTCAGCTTCTTCAATAGTATGATCTAAAGCTATAAATTCATATTACATTGTGGAACGTGTTATACACTTTTGCTTTTGTGATTTCCGCGACACTGTTGCCCCACCAAGTGTAAATACATATCCACTTGTGGATTTCGCAGTTTTACTATCAAATTAGCATCAGTATATCCTTATAAATTTGGAGGATATTTTGTATAATGTAATCCATAGTTGATTGTGAACTTCAAGTATCACAATACTTTGACCAAAGCTACCCAATGGTCCTTGGATGGTTTGATAGCATATCTAGCCAATCTATTTATTGAGTAAGCAATATCCGGTTTAGTACAATTTGTAATGTATTGTAGTATCTCAATGATCCGTGAGTATTTCAATTGAGAGACACTTTCTCCCTTACTCTTCTTGGGATGACAACTTGGATCATAAGGTGTTTTAGCCGGATTTCTATCAAAATGACCAAATTTTCCCAAAATTGTTTCCACATAATTTGATTGGGTAAGTATGTAGCCATTGTACTTCTTAGAATTCGTATTCTCAAAATTACATCAGCTTTACCCATATCTTTCATATCAAAACTCGAATTCAGTATTTTCTTTGTTGAGTTTATGATATCCAAGTTTGGTCTCATGATGAACATGTCATCAACATACAAACATACAATGATAATAGAACCATAGTCAAATTGCTTGATGTAAATACATTTATCACATTCATTGATCCAAAATCCATGTGATATCATTGTATGATCGAACTTTCATGCCATTGTTTGGGTGCTTGTTTAAGTCCATAAAGAAACTTTACAAGCATAAAAACATTTTTCTCTTGACATTTTGCCACAAAACCTTCGGGCTGCTCCATATAGATTTCTTCATCTAATTCAGTGTTATAAAAATCGGTCTAGGTGGTAGAAAAAAGCCCAGATTAATGGCTGGGCAGGTTTTGGGCAGTCTAGGCGGGTCTGGGTGGGATCTGGGTGGCCTAGGCAGGGTCTGGGCGAGTTTTTTTTTTTAATAAGGTTGATTGTGTTCTTATTTTATTTTATTTTTCTCTTTTTAGAAATAAACAATTTTATTATTTTTTATTCTGTATATGTCTAAATGCGGCAAATGATGATTACTTAATGGAATTCTCAAAGGATCTGTCGGTACCAGTTTTAGTAATGTAGATTTTATCAAACATGAGTAAGATTATTCATGCAATTTGAAGAAAAATAAAAGAGTAGGTTTGGATATTTGTCCACAAATTCAACTTTGTATAAAGTACCCATCATGACCAACTTCAGTCATTTCAGTTTTAATAAATTTTGTTCATGATTGTTAATTTTTCATGTTTTTAAATTTTGCATATGTATCTTGACATTAAATTGGATGTAATTGATAAGGTATTATGCTTAACTTTTGTAAATTATTAAAGTTATAATATAAAACCTAAGACTGCCTAGGCCCCTGGGCGTTAGGCACCTGCTCGCCACCCGCCCACCGCCTAGCGCTTTTTAGAACACTGATCTAATTAACCATTTAAAAATGTTATTTTTACATCCATTTGGTGTATCTCCAAATTGTAAACAGAAGCAATTGCAATTAGCATCCTAATGAATGTAATTTTAGTTACTGGTGAGTAAGTATCAAAAAAATATAGCCCTTATTTTTTACGGTATCCTTTGGCTACTTACTAGACGAGCTTTATATTTTTCTATTGTACCATCAAGCTTTAACTTTCTTTTAAAAATCCATTTGTAACCTATTGGCTTATAACCTAAAGGTAAATCTACTAATTCCCACGTATGGTTTTGTAAGATGAAATCAATTTCACTATTTATTGCTTCTTTCCAATAAATAGAGTCAGGAGAAGTGATAGCTGCTTTGTAGGTTTGTAGTTCACCCTCAATGAGAAACGTTAAAAAGTCAGGTCCAAAATCTTTAGAAACCTTGAGTCTTTTCCATATCTTTGGTTCTACTTGTTGTTATTAGACAACCGATGTAAACTCATTCGATTCCAAGTCTTTGTGTTGAACATCGGATGATGAAGCGCCATTAACATGATTAAAATCATGTAAGTTTCTTTTATTTCCAGTAAGACTATCACTGTAGGGAAAAATATTTTCAAAAAAATCAACATCATTAGACTCAATGATAGTATTTGTATGAATATCTGAAATTCCCGATTTAGTGATTAGAAATCGGTATGCTGCACTATTATTAGCATATCCAATAAATACAAGGTCAACCATTTTAGGCCCAAGTTTAACCCTTTTTGGAAGTGGCACTTGAACCTTTGCTAGACAACCCCATATTCTTAGTACTTTATAAGTTTGTTGTCTTTTGTTCCACTTTTCATATGGAGTTTGATCACTTTTCTTTGGTGGGATTTTATTCAAGATGGTGTTTGTAGCAAGCAAGGCTTCACCCCACATTTTTAATGAGAACCCAAAACTATTCAACATGGAAATAATCATGTTTTTCAAAGTTCTATTTCTACGCTCTGTGACCCATTCTGTTGGGAATGTAAGGTGCAGTTGTTTGATGAATAATTTCATGTGAAGCACAAAATTTTATAAAGGCATTGGAGTCCTATTCTTCTCCTATATGATCTTAGAATTATGATTTTCCTGTTTAATTGATTTTCGACTTCAGCTTTATATGTCTTGAACATATTCAAAGCCTCATATTTGGTATGTAGTAAATAAACATAACAATACTTATTGTAATCATTTATGAAAGTAATATAATAATTCTTTCCTCCACGAATTGGGTTTGATTTGAAATCACCCAAATCTATATGAATTAATCTCAACAATTCATTTGATTTTTCAATTATAGACTTATAAGATTTACTAGCAAATTTCTATTATACACAAGTTTCACACTTATATATATTGTCAATTGTATATTTTGGTAGTAAACCAAGATTAACCATTCTACGCAAAGATCTAAAGTTAACATGTCCTAATTTATCATGTCATAATGTAGATGACTCAAGCAAATAATTAGAAACATTATTTATATTTTTATTGACATCCAAAACTAATACATTGAATTTAAAAAACTCTTCAGCCAAGTAACATTTGCCAACAAATGTTCCCCCTTTAGTGGGAACGAACTTGTCAGATTCAAATACAAGTTTAAAGCCTTTTTTGCTTAGAACAGGACCATACACAAGATTTTTAGTAATTTGAGGAACATGCAATAAATCCATCAGGGTAAGGTCCTTGCTAGATGTAAATTTCAGGACCATTTTCCCTTTTCCAACAACATTTGCAGTAGATGCATTGCCCATGAACAACTTTTTTTCACCATTGATATGAGTGAGTGACAAAAATATTTCGGTTGCCACATATGTGCCTTGTTGCACCAGTGTCGACCCACCAATCCTTACTATCTGTCATCATATTGAATTCAGAAACAATACCAACAAAGTCTTCAGCAATATTTGCTTGGGTTTTATTGTTTGTAGTAGGATTCTCATTCTTGCGGCGGCAGTTTTGTGCCTTGTGTTCAGGCTTTCCACATACCCAACATGCACATTTAATTTGTTTGAAATTTTTCCCTTTTGGAACAAGTGCATGTGAGTGTGGACGTTTTCCATCATATTTGTTGCTTTTCTTTTTCTGACTTTTGTACTTAGGCTTGGACTTGTTTCCATCCTCAACAACAATGGTTATTCCTTCACTCTTGCAGTGATTTTCTTAAACCCTTAATTTGATAACCATATCCTCCATTGTCATATTAGTCTTCTTATGTTTGAAATGAATCTTGAAATCATTCCAAAATGGAGGCAACTTCTCAATGATAGCCCTGACTGCAAATTGGTGTGGCAATTTCATTCTCTCTACAACAAGTTCTACGATCATAATCTGGAGTTCCTCCACTTGGTCCACAATAGTCTTTGAGTCTATCATTTGGTACTTTAAGAATTTTACAATGATAAACTTCTTTGAACCAGCATCTTCAATTTTATATTTATTCTCCACGGATTCCTAAAATTTTTTGTTGTTTTGTGCAATCTATACACATCATACAATGTATCATCAAGATTGTTTAGGATATAGCTCCCACATAAAAACTCATTGTGTTTCCCTACATCAATTGCATTAAACTGATCTGCGAAAATATCATCTCCTTCAATAACATGAACATCTTCATTGACAATATAAGCAAGATTCAGGGTTGTTAGATAGAACAACATCTTCTATTGCCAGCGTTTGAAATCCATACCTTTGAACTTGTCGGGTTTTTCAACATGTGATTTGACGTTATTCACTGATTGTTCCATAAGATTTTCTATAGATTGTTGGAGAACAATTAGAACAGTTTATAAATTTATTTGAAATAAAAAATGTTACAGTACAAATATTATTTGTATTATAAATTGATTACAACGAAATCAAATTAAATAAATAAAAATCTACTAACTTGTATTGCAGATAGAGGCTTGCGAAATCACTATCTTGAATTGGCGGAGTTGGTATGTCTTGATTTGCAGATAGAGTCTAGTGGAGTTGCTATGTCCTATAGATAGATTTCGCTCCTACTCGGTGTTGTAGTTCGTTAAGCATCTGACTACCAGAATTCAACTATCTAATACCAACACCCTAGCACATGAATGAACAACTCTGGAAAAAATATATTGTATTGAAGAACATGTTTTTCTATTCATTATGTAAGAGTAAAAACGGTTTATATTCATTGAATGAAGAAGGAGTGTGTTGATTAGACACATCCGTTTTTAATTCAAGACAAAGGCTTGTAATCAATTAATCACCAAAGCAAGACCCAATGCTCTATCTTTGATTTATATATATATATATATATATATTATCAATAGCTAATAAGTTCAAGGCCCAATGCTTCTTTATAATTTATTAAGTATTGAAAATCAACACTTATAATTACATTATGATGACTTCACACAATAGATGTGGATTATTTGTTATTTGCTATACACAAACTCCAACACTTAAAACTTAAATCCTCATAGATGTGTTGTTTCGGAGCGACAAGCAGAGGGAAAAGCGAAAACGATAGAGCCTCTGAAGCTCTAACTGAGGGAATATAAGAATGAAGAATGAATACAGAAAAACGCATCCCCTTCCAATTTACCCAACGTGAAAAGTAATACTAGTTTGCAACTGTATATATGAACATATACAAAATTATTTTCAGGATGTCTATCTGAGAACGTTTTATTATGAACAAAATACTGGTACATGCTAGGAACACAACATAATCACATATAGTACAAATGTTCACATCCACAGAAAGCAAGGGGCAGGTGAATGAGCACCCAAGGGGTATAGCCATGGTCATGAACATTGCAGCATTCTAGTTGTCATAATTGATCACATGCAGTTCAAGGTAGTGTAGATCATGAACTTGAAGCTCCCTCAAATGAACTCAGGGAGGAGATTATAGAATCGTATACTTCAATCCCCTTCAAGGACAGCATCCTTCAAGAACTGTGCATAATGGTTGAATTTTAACATTCGAGATGTGTCAGTAAGCTTTCAAATCCGAGCTATTAGAAAACAGAGAATCAAAAGTGGGAAGTTTTGAAACTCATTGTGTTCATGAAGCTGGATCGGAGTATTTTTCAGTGGAGAGAACCCAAAAGTGGGTATTCCTGTTTGTCTCATATATCGAGCACCAGTTGTAGAAGCCAAAATTTCAGGGTTTTTTTTTCCCTTAACCCTACCCACCCCATGCTGCTGGCTCGGGTTCAAATTAGTGATGTGTGATTTCATCCGTCACACCTCTACCAACTCAGCTGGTACACCTATGGCGCCAAAATTTCAAGTTTGGCAAGTGTTACTCCAGCCTTGTTAATCGCACTCTTGATAACAGACCACCATGGGTTTTAATCGTTGGTTGGAGACATCAGACTGCTGCCCATGTATTCCCGAGTTGGTCCTTTTTCCATAAGCTTTCATATGAATAGCAATAAAAAAACTAACAAAAATCAACACTTAAAAGATAAATCAGTGTCTACATCATTCATCGAAGGCATAGAGCTTGAGAGTATTCTATTTATCTAACACTATTCATCTGCTCCGATTCTGTTCTGGGTGGGGGGAGGGGTGCTTAAAATTATATTCTTGGGAAAGAAGAACAAAAAAGAGAGGCAGAGAGAGAGATGTCAATTGCCTCACCTGGTATGTCATGTTCCGAAAAACTGGTGCCCAATCATTTGCGATTCCCCACTTCAATGCATCTGGATCTGCTGTTGGTGGCAGATGGACATCGAACCCTGCTTCAGCTTCGGAAGGTTGCATTGCATGTTCATTACAAATCCCTGAAAATGGCTGATTCTTATCATTAACAATACATGTTGAATGCAGGTTACAGCCATATTGGCAGTGTTTGGAAAATCGTACTTACATATAACTCATCAAATGGGCTCGAGATATGGTCTCGAGATATAGGGAAAACAGTGGGGACAGTCATTGTAATAAATAAATCAGATAAGAGTTACTCGGGCAGGAACCCAAGAATTTGTTTAGGTTGTGAGAGGGGTGGAAAGTATAGAGTTGCAAAGAAAGGGGGTGTGAAGCCAGCTCGACAGGCAGGGTCGAAAAGATGTGGGTGCCCTTTTCGGTTGAAAGGTGTAAAAATGCCAATGGATGATCAGTGGAAGATCGCAGTGGTATGTGGATTCCATAATCATCCGATTGCAGGACCTTCTGAAGGTCATTCTTATGCAGGGAAGCTCACCTTGGAAGAAAAAGAATATATACTGGAAATGGGAAAATGTGGTATCAAACCGAAGGAATCCCTGAATGCATTGAAGGAGAGAAACGTGCTTAATGCATCAAAAATGACTACAATATATAATGCCAGAGCAAGTATGAAAGTTGTCAAGTTATCTAGGAAATCTAACCAAACTTAGGAAACCAAAATACAATAGAAAAATCTTCCTAACCCATTCTGTAACACTTTTCTATTCTGTGACAAAGATAGATTTCTATTCTGTGACACTTTCCTATGTTGTAACATAGGTAGACTTCTATTCTCTAACAGCACCAAATACGGAGATAGAAATACGAGGTCAAATTTTGAGAATGTCTTGTAGCAGCCTGCATATGCCTATATAATGCTTTGAAATTTCACTCTTTTAGCAAATAGTAGAGATCAATGAGATACTTAACACACCTAAACCAGAGTGTCATCCATAAATGTATGCAAGGAGAGCTACACCATCACTACATCATATTGGCACTTTTGTAACAACCCCCAAAACAATATTACTTTTTAAGTGTAACAATTTACCTAACAACTTTACACATTTTCACAAAAAAAATGATACAATAATAGTATCACCATGAAGAGTATGGTTATAAAAGTGATACTATTCATGGTGATCCAACTTATTGTATCATTTATTTTGTGTTACTGTTTTTCATTTTTTTGACTAAATTTAGTTCTGATTTGAAATTGTTTGGTGAATTGTAATATCTCAAAAGTGATACTGTTTTTAGAGCTGTTACAAAAGTGTCAATTTGGTGTAGTGTATTACCAATGGAAGTTCAAGAAAATCCGGAAAAAGTTGTTTGATATCTTAAATGTAAATTATAGACACACTTCATCGAGATGATTAAGAATATACACAATACTTTTATTATGTAAACAATCCTACCAGAATTTCCTTAAAGATGTGAGTTCAACGAACTCATTGTAAATTGGGGAAACTTTATGGTTCTCTTTATCTCTCACTGGAGATCTTGTACACTCATATTCTCTTGCTTTTTTTAAGCATATTTAACTATTTTCAAAAAGTAATCTCTTTAAACATAAATTTTGGAAATTTTAAGCATATCCTGAAGAATATAAAACTTCCCTAGGCATTATTTACACAATCGAACGTATATTGTGTATAATTCTCCACAGAATGTGCCATGGAAAAAACTTTCGAAGTGAGCAATGAATATTTCTCCATGAAAAACTCATTAACATAATGGATTGAACCTCTTTTTCCCCCTCCCTTTATTATTTATAGGGAAATTCTAAATGTCGAGGGAAAGAGCGAGGAAACCAGCGAGGTAAACGAGGTGGCGGGGGGTGAACCGTTCACCCCCCTCGAGATGTTTTCCGCGCGCGCATCTCGAGGGGGTGAACGGTTCACCCCCCGCCACCTCGTTTATCTCGCTGGTTTCCTCGCCCTTTCCCTCGACGCATAGAATCACTCTTATTTATATGGTTTTCAATGGAAAAAAAAAAAAATCAAACAAACCCCATGTGGTTGAATTATTATACAAACAACAATGCTCAACTCTTGCATCTGTTATTCACTGACAGACGTGTCAAATTTGATGTGATGTAATTTTTTGTAATGCAGTGAAAATCTTGTTAGTGGGTTGTTGTTGCAATGGCTACTCAGTGCTGAAAATAACAGAATGTTTCGGATAATCTAACCCTTGAAAAAACAAAAAGATAGAAATCCCGGTATTACGACAGTTATAGGGGCAGATATCACAAAAACTCTTTCACCTGAAAAAAATAAAAAAAATAAATGAATATATATATTATAAATCATGATGTACATGAAAATGTGGTAAACCGGTAAATACATTTATTTCAGGTTCAGTTAATGCGTTGTACTGAGGGGATACAAAATCGCACATACGTAACTCATTCCCTTACCTCGCCTAAGCAATGTGGGACTATAACACTTAAGTAATTTACCAACCTTTGCCAGCCCACTCAAGATAGCTTGTTAGCCTCTGCCCGTTCACACAAGATAGTTTGTCAACCTTATAGCGCACCCACACAAGGGTGTTACAATTTCTCTCTTCCTATAAACAATAAAAAAATATGTTAAAGACAAATTTTCAGATGGTTGAAATGATGCTTTTACCAGCTAAGTTCATATTGCACCATTGTATTTGCTCGTTCCATCGGAAAACGCCATGGTTGCATTCAAGAATGCTAGGTAGCTCGTTCACTCCATAATTTGATTTATATCACATCTGCTGGATCCACTCAACAAGATTTAGATTTTAGGGTCCAATTAGGTTGTTAGATTTTTTTGAATGTCAATCTTTCATAATATTTTTCATCATCTATTTGCTCTCGCATAGTGAGTACATTCACAAGAATGAAACTCAAAGGATTTGCATTTAGTTTTAGTAGTTTTTTTTAACTCAAATCTCACATAATAATTTTTTCCTTTTTGTTACTCTATCTTAGTGTCAAGGCATTTTAAATTGTCAAGGTGAGTCAACATGGTTGACTTTTGGATTTTTACACCATATTTAACTAGTTTTAAAAATGGACAACTTGACCTCAAGTTAATTTTTACACCATATTTAGCATATTTAACTATCACCAACTTAATTTTTCTTGTATGAGTTAATGGAATAACCATTATAATGGATGCAAGAATGGAAAACTTGTTGATTATCTAGTTGACAAGGCCATGTGAGAAATCGTTTAGAAGTAAGCTTGATTCAAGAAACCCCCAACTAAACTAAACAAAAACTTGAACTGAAATTACCTGTTCCTGAATTAATTACTATTTAAATAAATTTGGGTCGTTGATCTTTTTTGTATATTTAATCCATGTTCGAAGTCTACAATGTTATCATCAAAATAACCCTCAAGAGCTACACCATTATCCCTCATAGAGGCAACCAAATAATGCCCAAAGGCTATTGTCGACCTTGTATCCAGGTCACCTCCATTCCAAATGAAGTTTTACTTTCACTCCAATCCACCTAAGCAGCTACATTTTCATACTAGAATGGCTAATCGACAACAGCTCATATGAAAACTTAATAGATTCCACTAATAGTCTATGAACCGACAATGTCTCACAAAGAGAGTAGATTTTGACCAAGAAGAATTCTAAATGTCGAGGAATTGGGCGAGGTAATGGGCGAGGGAAGTGAGGTGGCGGGGTGAGAGCCGTTCATCTCACTCGAGATACGTGCGTTGACTTTTTGAGCGCGCATCCCGAGTGAGATGAACGGCTCTCACTCCGCCACCTCACTTCCCTCGCCCATTTCCTCGCTCGTTTCCTCGACGCGTAGAACTGCTCTTTGACCAATTGAAGTACAATTAGTGGACTTCAAAACTAATTATTATATTATTCTTGCAAATAAAGCAAACTTGATCTCAATTCGAAAAGGAAGTCTCAATTCTAATTGAAATAAAATCTCTAATTTGAATTAAAAACAAAAGCTCTAATTTTAATTATTAGGTCGCTGCCACTAATTCAATGAAATATCAATAAAATTAAAATATTAATATCATTCCCAAACCCATCAGATTGAATGTCAAAATTTTTAATTTATGAGCTTAAGAATGTTTAGATTTAGGTAAATATAAAAATTTCCAACTAATTACCAACAAAAAAAAAACTTTAAAACCCAAGATTAATTTTTTTTTTAATTTAAACCTCCAGTGGGGAGGGGCAACTATGGGATGCCAGACCTTTATTATCCCAAAAAAAAGTTTTACACATTTCGGGGGAACATGACGACTTTACCCGAATAATAAAAACCAATGGAACTATCCTATACGAAACAAAAGAAAACTGACCAAATCCTGCCTAACACCAATAGAACTTAAAAAGATCTTACCTAAGGTCAGGGCCACATGAGAATGACCTTGAAACATGAATCCGAAAATCTATGTCCAAGTACCCGTGCTCAAATTGCAACTTTCTCTACTAGTACACAAAATTCAGATTGCCACTTAGCAGCTTGAAAAACTTGCTCTAGCATAATGAGCTAGTGTGCAACCTGCAGGAAAACAAATTGCCATAACACGTTGTGACTTGCCGTCAATAACACACAACCCATTTTGTACCTTACAATCCATTTCCTGCGATCGAATTGGCACAAACAGATCGCTGTCCAAGCAGCAACAATTCCCTGTCCAGTGAGACAGCACACTGTTCATGGTCAGGACGCCAATGTCACTCTGTCCAGCGAGACAGAGCATGCTGTCCAGTATCCCTGCCTAGCAGACTGTCCTGGGACCACATCGAACACATGCATTCCTTCTCCTGATCATATTGCTGCGTTGAAATAAAAGCCGCAGTCTGTCCAGTCTATTACCCCTTCAAAACAGAGTATCTCCCATGTTTTTTCTAAAAAATACTTATCCATTTCATCACCCCAGCTCCATCACACTCGTCAAGTTGTTTCCTGCGACCCTCAGACTGCCGTAAATTTGTATCATATATAACCTCTCTATTTAACTTCTGGAAGTCTAATATATGCCGTCTTGTTCTTGTCAAGAATAATTAATGACTTTATTCTTTTAGGGAGTGATCCTCACGAATATGTACGAGACATATGCTCCCCTTGTGCCAATCTAGCCAAAGCGCCCGCCACTGAATTAGTCTCTCTGAGTACATGGATGCATTGCCACCCCTTATCCTTAATCAACTCTCGTATCTCTCTCCACCAATTGCTGAGGAACCAAGGTATCTTTGTTTTTTGGGAAAGCCATTGTTTAACCACCATGGAATCCGTTTGAATGACGCATGGTCGAAAACCCTGGTCAACTCAAAATCTCAAGCCTTCAAGCAAGGCCCTCGTTTCTGCAGAATTATTTGTTCCTTCCCCGAAAAAACATTGTCTAGCCGCAACAAAGTTACCCTCTTCATTTCTAATAACAAAACCTCCAGAAGTAGTCTTCTCCCTACAAGATCCATTTACATTGAGCACAAACCATCCCAGAGGAGGGAAATTCCAAAACACCGCCCGAGGAGGAATCATGGTTACTTGTTTTTCATGTATACCCAATCTATTGAGCAAAGCCCCATTAGTGTCCTTTGATTTAGGAGTAAAAATTTTGCAACACATTTAATCCAGTGATACACTTTAATGATCACATAACTTGACGAGCACTCCTTTCCGTCATAAAGTTTTATGTTTCGCTGAATCCAAAGCTCCCATAAAATAAAAAGAGGAGTGAGATGAATGAGGGTACCTGATAATGTAGATTTCCTCGCCTTCCTAAACCACGCTTTTAACATGCACTACTACAAATATTAGCTTAGGTAACGCCACTTAGATAGCGCTTTTTTAAAGAGCTATCCAAGTTGGCGCTAGGATAGCGCTTATTTGTCTTTAAAAAAAAAATCAAAATAAAACTCTACAATAGCGCTTTTAAATTTTTTTTTCAGTTAAGCGCTATTTTAATTATGTCTTAGATAGCGCTTTAAAAAACGCTATGTGGAAAAAAGTTACCAAAACTACCATAGCGCTTTTAAAGTGCTTGCATAGCGCTTTAAAAGCGCTATGCTACTTACCTCTTGTATAGCGCTTTATCCTATAGCCTAATAATTAAAAAAAAATCAAATATCAAATTAAATCTCGTTTTTTCAGATCTTGATACGATCGGACGGTTAATATCAAGCCCTAATAAAAACCTAAATCTCGACAACATGTGTTTTGCTTTTGCTTTTGCCATTTTTTCAAACACAGAGAGGCGATAGGAGGACGGAACCGAGGCGAGGAGGCGAGGAACCAGATCGTGGAGGCGAGGAACCAGATCGAGGAGGCGAGGAACCGAGGAACCGAGGAAGGACGCGAGGAAGGAGGCGACTCAGGCGAGGAACCGAGGAAGGAGGCGACTCAGGCGAGGAACCAGAGGAGGCGAGGAACTGAGGAGTCGCAGGGAAAGGACCAGGTTCGTCTCTCTCATTTCGTCTCTCTTGCTTCTTCTTGTTTTTTTTTTTTTTTTTTTCTGTTTGTGTTTGTGTGTGATTCACTGATTATTAGCCTATTTTTTGTCTATGAGGAAGTGAGCATCTAATGCATATTTTTATTGTTTTTGAGTTATAGGCATATAGCTTTATGTTCAAAATGTTGTCATATTAGTGTTTCATGTGTAGTATCTAATGGAATGGAATGAATGTGTTATTAAAATGTGTAGTTATACTCGTATGAATGAATTATTGTTTCAAATATATATGGACTGTTTTGTTGAAAAAATCTTTCAATCAAATTGTGACAGAGTGTATTAATATAACTTATTCAAAATGAAAATGTAGTCCTCCGTATATGTTTCTTCATATTTTGATTCCGACAGGTTTCTAAGTCATTTCTCTATGATTTATTGTTACGAAATTGTTTGGATTCGATCTTTGTCTTCTCTTTGTGTATGATAGATTGGACAAATATAAATATTTCATGCTTAGCTTCCACTAATTAAAGTGACTGTTCATAGAATTGTGTGCTAGTAAGAATCTTGCTAAGTCCCAAGAGTGGAAAGAACAAGTAAAAAATGTGGATTCATGGCAATGGAGATTGATGTATTAATGTTTTTTTGTAGTATTGTTTTTAATGGATCGAGAATGGGTAAATGCGGATCGATTATCTGAAGAGTACAAGAAAGGGGTGGAAGAGTTTTGTGCTTATGCAACTAAGAATGCTAAAAATCCAATGTTCATTAAATGTCCGTGTCGAAAATGTTTAAATGTAAAAGAGGTTAGTGGTCAAATGAAGTTGCACGAGCATTTATTGTGTCATGGTATTGACAAAACATATAAGGTTTGGACATATCATGGTGAGAGCAAAGATAAACGTAGCTCAATTGGCAAACGTAAACATAGTTTATCAAGTCAATTGGGCTCCCAGTTTGAGTTTATAAATAAAATGAACACAAGTGATATGGGAGATGGTAATGAAAAATCTAGTCCTGTGAAGAATTCCCCAAGTGTTGTCAATGAAGAGTTGCGGGATCATCCTGATATGTGTGATGGCTTAAGAGAGGATGTTGGGTTACCGTTGTGGCCGGGTTGTACAAAGGCTACAAAATTGTCAGCTGTGTTGACTTTGTACAACTTAAAAGCTAGTCACCAAGTTTCTGATGTTTTCTTCACAGAGATGTTAGAAGCTGTAGGTGAACTATTGCCAGATGGGAATGTGCTCCCTCGAAGAGCATATGATGCTAAACAGTTGCTCAAATCTATCGGGTTAACACATGAGAAGATCCATGCTTGTCCGGATGATTGTATTTTATATAGGAAAGATTACGCAGAATTGAATGAATGTCCCAAGTGTGGTAAGAAACGGTATAAGAAAAACAACTCCCCGGCCAAAGTTATGTGGTACTTTCCTATAATTCCTAGATTCAGGAGGTTGTATAGTAGCTTTGATGATGCTAAACACTTGACATGGCATTATGATGAAAGAACAAATGATGGAATGTTGAGGCATCCAGCTGATTCACCTCAGTGGAAGACATTTGATAATAAATATCCAGAATTTGGGAAGGAATCAAGGAACTTGCGATTGGTACTTTCAGCAGATGGAATGAATCCTCATGGTGTTCAGAGTACTTCCCATAGTACATGGCCCGTGGTTTTGATGATCTATAACCTGGCCCCTTGGTTATGCATGAAACGCAAGTATATGATGTTGTCTATTTTGATATCAGGACCTCGACAACCTGGTAACGACATTGATGTATATTTGGCTCCATTAATCGAGGACTTAAAGTTGTTGTGGGAAGAGGGTGTTGATGTATATGATGGATACAGAAAGTCTAATTTCAGATTGAAGGCTATGTTGTTTGGAACGATCAATGATTTCCCAGCTTATGGGAACCTTTTTGGATATACTGTGAAGGGGCATTGTGCGTGCCCATGGTGTACCGATAATACCGATCATCTTCGCTTGAGTCATTGTAAGAAGTCTGTTTACATGGGGCATAGACGGTGGTTGGATCCAAGTCATCCCTACAGAACGATGTCTGAGGCATTCAATGGTGAAGTTGAAGATCGGTTTCCACCTTCTACATTGTCAGGTGTCGATGTGCTAAAAGAGGTGGAAAACATTGAGACACAGTTTGGTAAAATGTTTGCAAAGTTTGTTCCTACTAAAGGTTTTAAGAAACAATCAATCTTTTTTCAGTTAGCTTATTGGAAGGACTTGTTTGTTAGGCATTTTATTGATCTCATGCATAATGAGAAAAATGTGAGTGCTAGTGTGATAAATACTTTGTTATGTGACTCTTCGAAATCTAAAGATGGACTCAATGCACGAAAGGACATGGTTGATATGGGAATCAGAGAAGAACTTGCACCTGTATTAAAGGAGGGGAAAGCAACACCATACTTACCTCCTGCCGCTCATACTTTGTATAAGAATGAGAAGATTGTGTTACTTGAGACACTTCAGTCCGTGAAAGTTCCAGAGGGTTACTCATCCAACATACAAAATCTTGTATCTTCAGACGGGTTGAAACTGCTGAATATGAAATCACATGATTATCATGTCATCATTGAGAATCTGCTCCCAATTGCAATTCGTTCTATCTTGCCAAAAAATGTGCGTAAGACTATCACAAAGTTATGTTGGTTTTTCAAAGCCACGAGCAGCAAGGTCATAGACCCAAGAAGTTTGTCAAGTTTATAGAAAGTGATTATAGAAACACTTTGTGAGCTTGAGATGTATTTTCCACCATCTTTCTTCGATATCATGATTCATTTGACCGTTCACTTGGTTTACAAGACGAGGATGTGTGGTCCTGCTCGTATGAGATGGATGTATGGCATGGAGCGGTATATGAAAGTGTTGAAAGGTTATGTGAGAAACAGGTATCGACCGGAAGCTTGCATAGCTGAAACCTATTTAGTTGAAGAAGCAATAGAATATTGATCCGAATATATTCCAAATGTTGAAGCAATTGGACTTCCGAGTACTCGTCACACTAATAGGATTGAGGGTGAAGCTGTAACTGGGGGTCAACCGTTGTTGATCAACCTCAAACAGTGGCGACTGGTGCACTTGTGTGTTCTACATAACACAGTTGATGTTGTTCCTTATGTTGAGATGCACAAACAGGGTATCGCAAAAGATCATCCAGATAAAGGCCCTGATTGGGTTGAAGTGGAGCACAATCTTACCTTCATCGAGTGGTTTCGTGGTTGCATAGAGAAAAGTGACTCAGTATCAGAAAGGATCAAGTATTTGTCAAGAGGACCTGATATGCATGTGTATTCTTACAAATGTTATCTTATTAATGGATACACATTCTACACTAGAGAACACGATGCGAAAAGTACAATGCAGAATAGTGGAGTTTCTCTTAATGCCACTGCACTAAACCAGACAGATACGACATACTTTGGACAAATCATAAATATGTGGGAAATCGACTATGTTGGATTCCGAGTTCCGGTGTTTGACTGTAGTTGGGTTAGCATTCCTGATGGAGTACATGTTGAAAGTTCTGGATTCATACGCGTTGATTTAAAAAAGGCTGGGTACAAAGATGATTCATACATCATGGCAGTGCAAGCTAAGCAGGTGTTTTATGTGAGTGACCCAATTGATAAGAAGTGGTCCATCGTTGTATTGTCGAACAAGTTCAATAATAGTTACCAAGTTAGTGACCATGTTGATGAGGACGTTGATACAATTAATGATCCTTTTGGGGACGTGTATGTTTGCCCGAGCACTTACGATTATGATGATCATCAAAACTTATATTTAAGGTATGATCATGATGAGGGTGAATATGTAAATCCAGATTTTGTTAATGTACATGGCCATGAACGATCAAAGTCAACTACCAAACGAAAGAGGATATCTAAAGCCAAAAAGTCAAAAAGAAATGTATGTGTTTTTCCTATTATATATTTGTAATTTATATCCAGTAGTAAGTTGTAAGGTCCAAAGTAATGTATGTATTTTTCCTATTGAATTATGTCCATTAAACATTAAGTAGTAAGATCTAGTATGTATTTTTCCTACTGAGTCATTTGTGTAAGTAAGTTGTAAGATCCAGAATAAATGAAGCATTTGTAGTAAGTACTCATTATCCTTTGCAATATTGGCTTGTTACTTATGATTTTGTGTATTAATTCACGCTTATACTCTTTATTTTACAGGATCATGACTGCTAGATCCCCGAGCAAGCGCCAGAGCAAGGGTCGTGCTCGAGAGAACGGTCGAGGGGATGGTCAAGATGATTCTAGAGGAGGTGAGACAGGAGGTTCAACTGGAAATAGTGGCTTGTCCCAGGTTCAGTCTCGAGGAATAGTCACTATGGTGAGTGTTAAGAAAAAAAGGGCCAAAGGAGATGTAATAAAGGTGAATTGGAATGAAATGGGCCAACCAATTGGCAAAGAGTCGATGACCTTAGCACACTTTGTTGGATCATGTTGTAGACGAACGTTTCCAATCACGATTACCAACTGGCGTAAGGATGATTTGTTGCCATTGAAAGAACAACTTTGGGATGAAGTCAAGGTACCTTTGCTATCTCAATCTGCGTTTAAATTTTAGTAATTGGTGTGGTTGTTTGTTTGGATATACATATTGTCTTCCTGTCATGTTCTTAAAATCATATGTTTTTAATCATGCTGTAAAACACTTGTCTTGGTGCATGTTATGCGATGCATGAACGTTTGGAATCTGATTAAGTTTAGTTATATTCTCTGCATTACTCAAAACAGCTCATGATAATTCTGGATACCAAGAAAACTGTAGTGATCCAACTTAACACCTTCAATGTCTGAGCATCCATCAATAAAATGTTATGATAGTTTAAACTTTGCATAGTTTGAAAATATGCTTAGCTTACACTACTTGGGAGGCCATATAGGACAAGAATGGTTGTGACTTCACATATCCGAGTCAGCTTCTGTGGCTGTGAACTCATACCTAAAAGTCGGTTTCCACCAATTCTTGGTCTTCTAAGAATCTGAGACATTTCGATAAGGAGAAAAGTAAGGAAACTGTATTATCAATATCACTGCTGTAGTCAACTGCAAAGATCAAGAACATTGTAATATATTTCCAATCATACACTCGTAATAGTTTGCTCCTCTGAAAGACATAAACCTCTAGTCTCAGGGAAATGATGGTGGCCCTGACAACATTCAACATCGTTTGATCAAAAGCAAACTCCAATATATCTGAGTATATGGAAAGAATAGGGAGGGTTCATTAAATTACATTCTTCTCTCCTTCGATAGCTTCATTGAGTCCTCAATGGGACTTTGCCTCCCCCCTCAATGGAATACATAAGTCCAGTTCTGACCAGGTTGGATCGGACAATTTGTACCCAAAACTCCATCTTGCCATGAGCTTAGTCTCTGTTGTATGCCATTCCTGCACCCACCCACCCCTGTTATCCACCTCTCTATTGAAGAACAAAAATTTCACCAAAAAAATCAAAAAAAAAAATTATCCTTTAATCTTTTTGTCTGGATTTCAGGCCTCTATTCAATAAACTATATGAGTTGAAGTATTGAAATGATTTTACAAATCGTTGAAGATTTAGTTGTATTAGAAAAGTTATTTTTGGTTCAACTACAACTTGTGCTCTATTACGAAAAAAATTATGAAGGTCTGTTTCAAACATTAATTTTTAATCAAGAATTTTGAATTGAAGTTTGTCAAGTTTATGGATAAATGTAATAAGAAAGAAATTAGATGAGCCTTTTCATATATGATTGCAACATAAACATCTTTTCCATGGAAAACAAACCGAACAAATATATGTTGCAATCAAAAGAGAAAAAATTAAATTAATTTTCATACCATGTCATGAGAAAGGGTTCATCCAAATTGTTGAAGATGTTTACATGAACATAATCATTAGTAGTTGCATTGATGAGTGGACCTGGGAACATCCCATTGATGGTTATAACCTGTTCATATACACCAAGAATCAATCATCAATGAACATATCGTACACTGAAAACACAAGCAATTCAGTAAACGTAATGTACTTACAGCTTGAGCATTGTAAAGAGGCCTGATATTCCTACTGACAGATACATTCCATTCATAGAAGATATCTGCTGCTCTTGCCACTGAGACAAGGAGCAAAAGCGTTGTCCCAAAGAAGAAGAGTTTAATGCAACCCATGGTATGGGTGTGCATCTCTGATTTCCTTGCTCTGTATTGTCACAATATGGGAAAGAAATACCGGAAGGGTTGCTCAAATATGTCTTAGATTTCTTTGGACTTGTCGGAGGTACCTTGGTTAATGGTGGAGAAACCTAAGAGATTGACAGAACATAGTCAAACTCAAAAGGACATTGTTCCAGGTAAGATTTTGTTTTTCATCAATGAAAATGTTATCATCCTTCCGTCTTGACATAAGGGAAGCAGTTTGATTGTTCGGACGGCTAAATATTTTTGCTTCAAAGTTGCCTGTTCGAGTCCAACTATCACACTGATGTATCCATCACCTTAAGTAGAGTGCTCTATTTAGGTTGTGGAGCCTAAACCACTTGTTTAATAGGGATATGCGCATCCAAAGACTTGTAGTGATACTAAAAAACGGAGCCAGCATTATGTTGAGTGTGACGTGTCCGACACTACCAGAACCTAGTGTTTGAATGAGGCTTCTTTGATTAGTTTAAACTTTTCTCAGATTTAATAACGTATTGTTGGTGCCTTACGTGAAGGAGGCATAGAGATTTGCAAAACATAACTTCTTCATGTTCTTGTTTTTATATTTCGTTGTTTTTTAGGTTGGACTGTTTGCACTTGTTTGAGGATGATTTGTTCTTTTCTTTTCTCACATTCAATCCCATAATCTGAGGTTTATCCAAGAAATCAAACAGTTTCCCGACTTCCTGAAAGTACATAACGAGTTTCATATGCAATTTGCTTGGAGCTTTACAGCAAGTGATTAAAAATGTTATCAGACAGATGTCAGAAATGATTTGTTTCACAATATTCCTCTTAATTCAAGAGATCCTTCATCCAATAAACTAGGAACCTCTAAGGTCAAAGAATATGTGACAAAAAGTGAATTTGTGTGATCTAAGATTTGATTTTCAGAACTTTTACAGTTCTTATTATTGTTTTTGCAAAAGAACTACTAGCTAGCCTTCATCATATGCTCAATGGATACAATATTGATTACTTCTGACTGTTGTCAGATCGACCCTCTAATTGAGAGTTAATACTTCAACCCAAAACATCAAAGTATGCACCTCATCTTTAAAATAGAAATGGATTCTCTCATTGTATCCTAACAATGTCATGAAGTTGTTCAATATTTGAACTGAACATAAACTTCCACTGGTTTTCCTTAGAAATGCTGCATAAGATGTCATATCAATAATGAGGAACCAATAATTTCTATAGACCCTATTGCAAAAATGAATGCAGAGCAATATGTGTTAACCTAAACCTGGGAAGTTTTTTGTTTTATTGACTATGGATGACAATCTGAATAGATGATAAAGAAAGAAAGAAAGAAACAGACCTGGGGCAGGACTTTGCAAGCATGCAGTGATATTATCCTCATTTTTATATGTTCAAACATTTGTTTTGAGCTTCTAGTTGTAATATCCCAACAAACCACAAACTCGACAGACCTGTATGAAACAAACTAGGCAAGCCTGGGTCTAGATGTACTGCATTGAGATGGGTCTAGATGTACTGCACTTTCATGGTAGGACCTTTTAATATGTATGACTTGTAAAACCATTAAAAGCTGCAGGGGAAGAAAAAAAAACCTTTAAATTTGACATCTTTGATAGCCTTTCTGTGCACAAACTTGACTATGTTCCCACATCTAAGAGATAAGCTGTCGCTGTTAGACAAGCATATACCAATACTTTGTTATGTGAATCATCATCTTAAGTTACATGGGAAAATAAGTGTTGTCATGCAAACTACTGACTATAGATTAACATGACATTATTTACTCTTGTAACAGGAAACATTTGCGGGAGTTGACGAATCACACAAAAAAAAGATTGTTTCTCGTGCCGGTTACCTGCATAGAGTTTTTAGGACAAGGTTAAGGAATCTTGCGAGAGATAGTGAGGGTAGCTTTTCGGATGAGCCGCCTTTCATATACTCTCACTTGTCCACTGTGTCTCTGTATTGGAAAGATTTCGTAGCATACTCATCAACTCTGGAGTTTAAGGTACGTTCAAGTTATTATATTACTTCAATTTGGGGCATTTCAATTTAAACCAACTAATGACAACATTCAATTGAAGGAAACAAGCAAACTTAACAAAGAGAGAGCGGAAAAGATGGAAGCGCGATATAGGAGGGCATGTGTGGGTTATGCACGGCTGAGAGAGCAGATTGTATGTATTAATTATCTACATTACGTATCTATGATATGAAATTTAAATGTGGCTTTGAAATTCGCAGATTGAGCAAAAAATATGTGAAGGGAAGAGGATCCTGTTGTGACTCACTTGGATACTTGGAAGTATGCGAGGATGAATGGTGAGCATGAGGTTGATGATCCTACTGCCTTGCAAGTACTTGAGGATGTGGTAATATCTACTTCCTTTATTTGAAAACAAATCTGCACTGTTTGGACATGATACCATCCTATATCAAGAATCTAAATGATATTAAGTTGTATTAGGTACGCATAACACAACAGTTGGAAGAGGATGAGCTAAATGATATTAAGCTTGGCGACTTGCTTGATCGAGCAATTCCTTTAGAGTATTCCGAACGTGTCCGAGGATGTGGATGGGGTGTTACGAAGAAATTTTTAGCTCAGGCACCCGAATTGTCCGAACTGTCAAAGTTGAAAAAGCAATGCAATAGATTAGAGAAAGACATGCAAGAGATGAAGGCTAAAGGCTACCAACCTACTGTGCCATCATCTTGTGGTTCTAGTCATAAGGATAATTTCAATGTGGATGATGATGACATGAATTTTAATGATGACCTTGATTTTTCGAATGAGGTTCCGAATGAGGTTCTTCCTGAGGTATATTTAATTTTCAAACTTCGCTAATAAATATGTTTATTGGATAAAAGACTAACATATTTTTCGTTTCTAGGGTCCTATTAGATGTTATTTGTATGTTGAGAACCCTCGTAGACATGTTGGGCAAGGTATTTTGCATAATCGCCCGAATGAAATTCTTCATGGTGTTCCACTACCAGAAGGTTGAACATATTACTTTAAGATTTATATACCGACTTAGTGTGTGTGTGTTGTTATACTTATACAATGCCATAATGCAATTTCAGGTTATGCGATGATACAATTTGAAGTGGCGGTAGAATCTGAGAAACATTCAGCGGTGCCGCAATGTACAGACGAAGTTAAGACTGTAGGAGAAGCTGTTGGCCATTTCATTTCGTGGCCAAAAAAGCTGGTGTCTTTGAGAATAGAGGTACAATTATTTATGTATTAAGTATTTTCTCATTTTTTCTTGCGATTAGGAGCATGTCTGGGATATCTTTGTTGTTTGTTGTTCATGTTGATGAAATTATTTAGATTGCTAGGAATTGATAAGGAACATATAGCTTATTTAGATTGCTAAAAAGCTATTCTTGAAATTGATAAGGAGAACATATAGCTTAGTGCTAGAAAGCTATTCTTGAAAGTATGAGAACATATAGCTCAAATTCAATACTTACCTCACAAGTTAATTTTTGATTTGCAGTGCCCACCTCCTAAGAATAAGAATATGGATAAGAGGAACGATGCTAATAAGTCTATCATGAAAAGTGTAGAATCAACGCTTTGTGCTAAGCCATTAGGATATCCTAAGTGTGGAGATTCTCCTCATAATTCCATGGTATTGCATATTTTGCGTTTCTTACCCTCAAACATCATGAATGGTGGTATCGAAGTTCCCATGACAGCATATTTTGACGGGGAGCCTTGGAACGAATGCATTGTTCATGAACATGTCGTGGAGATTCTAAAGGATCGATGGTTAGGTGCCTCAAGCATCGCCTTCTATATAAGGTGATAAACTAGTAAAATAAATTTATTTGATGTTAATGTTTTAAAACTTTTATTTGTCCTTATGCATTGTTGATTGTTGAAGGTATTTGGGTGAAGTCTATCTATCCGAAAATGTCGAGTTAGCGGGGAAGTTTTCTTTTATGTCGCCCCATATTACACCTATGCTAGGTAATGGGACATCGTCCAATCATTTGGCCGAATGTTTGTTGAAGCATACAGGAAATGACCATCTATTATTGGTGCCGCATAATGTTGGGTGAGTTCAATATAAATAAGATTCAATTATGTGTTTATTAAGTATCAGGATGTCTAAATTTTTTGAAACATTATGCAGTCAACATTGGGTATTGATTGGTATCAATACCAAAACAGAGATGATATACTTTATGGATCCAGCTCCGCGTACGAAGATCGCACAACGCGTTGATTTGAAAAACTTTGTTGAAAGGTAAATACATGTTCTAGTTTTATTTTTACATTACAAATTTATACATATTACATATGTATAATATTACTTTATACAAAATAGTGCATTGAGAAGTTATCGGACTCGTCGAGGCGGCTCTATAACAAAGGCGGCAATGAACAGATTTAATTGGGCAAACATTCAGGTAAATATTTTACAGTACTAAAATTATTTTATATAATAAGACATGGTAACAATTGCATATAATTAATTGGATGTTATTTCTCATAGTGTCCAAAGCAGATTGAGATGGATGGCATCCATTGCGGTCATTATATTTGTTGCTATATTGAGGATCTCTTGAAATCTGGTGATACAAGTATTCCTGTTTATGTAAGTAAATAGTTTATTGAATTATTTTATTTGTTGATTTTTGAAGTATTTGATATCATCTAACTATATACTGATTGTAACTTTTGTATTTGCAGTTTGTTCATAAACAGCCAGTCAAATTTTATTCTCCGAAAAAATGGAGAATTTCGTAATCAATTGGTCAGGATACTTGTACAACCGATTTCTCAAGGAGAAAATGGAAAGCTGAAGCAAAACATTTTAATTATGCCTGTAGTTTAAGATATTTATTAGTATTGTGCTACGAACAAATATATATGATAGCATATTAACAATTTTGTATGAATGCTTAAATTATATTTTGAATGAATGAGAAACAGTTAGTTATCATGTTGTGTCTTTATTGATTGATTGAACGTTGTCATTATTATATTAAATATTATATTTAGCCCAGAAAATCGGTATCGGAAAAATAGAAAAACAAATCAAATAACTTAGATAGCGCTCAAATTAGCGCTATCTAAGTTTAACATATATACTACAATAGTGCTTCTTTAAGCGCTATCTAAGAAATCTAATTACTTCCATAGCGCTTATTTACGCGCTATCTTAGCAGATAAACAAATCTAATTCAAAAAATTCATTTAAATTAAATAGCGCTTAAAAAAGCGCTATTCAAGCTAACTTAAAAAAAAATTAGCGCTTACATAGCGCTTTAGAAGGCACTATTGAAGTTAATTAAAAAAAAAATCAATGCTTAGATAGCGGTTTTTAAAGCGCTATCTAAGCGAAGCGCTATTCAAGTACGCGCCTTGCATAGCGCTAAAAGCGCTATCTAAGCCTATTTTTAAGCGCTATGCAAGCCTATATTTGTAGTAGTGATGGTAAATACTTCAACGGTCTATGTACGTGAATGTCAAAAATCAAGTCAAAATGTCTCCACACTCTACTTTGCTAATTCACCCTCCAAGAAAAGATGTTTTATTGTTTCCTCCTTAGATTAAACACAACAACCACATTTAGAAGCCATCTGGAACCCAATTCTTCTAATTCACCATCTAAGGGGATAAGCCCTTTAATAATTTTCCATGTGAAAACAGAAATTTTTGAAGGCAATAGAGGATGCCAGATCCAATTCCAGAAATCATCAAGTGTCCCTCTGCCACCTAGATTTTACAAACCGAGCTAATAGAGAATAGACCATCATTATTGGGTATCCAAATTCTAGTGTCTCGATCGCCATCATCGCCTTTCACTATCGTCTTATAAGTCTCTTGAGCTTGTCTTTGCATTCCCGGGTTAACCTTCTGAAATTATCCCTGCACATTTGCCTTAAGGAAGGCCAAATATCAATAGTCTCCTCTTCCTCATTTCTTGTAAATATTGCATCCTTAGCCCAATGTTCTTCAAAGAAACTGACTCTACCTCTAGTAATCCTCCAAGTGGAATTGCCCACTATAAAATTTGTATGCACCAACGACTCTTTCATAAACGGTGAGGCCCCAGCTTTAAGCTCATGTTTTCGGATTGGTACCCCTGCCTTCAAATATTTGTTTCGTAAGAATTTTGCCCATAAAGAGTTGGTGTTTATCAGATTCCAAAGGGATTTAACTCGAAAAGCTTTTATAGTATCGTCCAGACTTCTAACATTTAATCCACCTTCTTCTTTAGTAACACTGATTTTATGCCATGCAATCCATTTCCGCTTATGTCTCCCTTCATGATCTCCCCAAAAAAATCTGCAATCATTTTCTGAATAGAATGCAAGACCTTCATAGGGACTACTGTAGTTGCTATAGTGTAATCGACATAGACAAAAGAACATGTTGGATCAATGTCAATTTTCCCCCAGGCGACAATAGTCGGGATTTCCAGCCTTGAATTCTATTGTGGATCTTATTCACCAAATCCTCATAGTAAGAAATTATGCATCAGCCTTGATAAATGGGAACTCCAAGGTATGTAAATGGGGACTGTTTGTAAGAGAAGTCTGTCCATAATTTGATCATAATTAATTTTTCGGCTCTAACTTTCTCATCAATCATGAAAGAACATTTCCCCGTATTAATTTTCTCGCCTGAAGCCCGATAGTATCTATCAATAAACTTCATACATCCTGCAATGGAATTTTTCCTACCATTCAAGAAACTAGTGAATCATCAGCAATAAGAGATGAGTAATCGGGGAGGCCGTATGGGCGCGTGATAAAATCCAATTTCCCTCTACGAAAAGCTCTAGTGAGTCTCTAACTTAGAACTTCAGCAGCAATAACAAGAGTAAGGGAGAGAGAGGATCACCTTGTCTAAGACCCCTAGAAGATCTGAAATATCCGTCATACTTGCCTTGCATCAACAGCCGAGAATCACATTGAGTTACGCATTTGAAATCAAATGACATATTCTGTTATAAAACCAAATTTACCGAAGAACCGCCAAGAGAAATCCCCATTCATTCTGTCATACGCCTTTTCCTAGTCCAGCTTGAAAATTACTTGTTCCCCATCCTTTTTTGCCAATATCCCTCATTAATTCTTGTGCCAGCCAAGTTTTCTTGAGAGAAGTCTCCCTTGGACGAAAGCCCCTGCTCTAAAGATAATATATTTGGGAGTATCTTACCCAACCTCAGACATAGGATTTTACTAAAAATTTTAATAAACCACGTTGCATAAGCTGATAGGTCTAAAATCAAGAATAATATACAGGTTCTTCAATTTTAGGAATAAGAGCTAAGAAATTGGAGGAGAAGCTACCTGGCAATCGCTTGGCAATCAAAAAATTCCCTTCGCAGCTAACAATCTTCTTATTTTGATCTTTGATTTCATACTATCCAGTAAGGATGTTATGGTTAGGGGTGGGGCATCCCATCCTGCGATACGATCTCATTCCGGTCCCATCTCATCTCATCCAATCTAAAATGGGATACGATTGGGATGAAGATTTCTCAATTTTCCCACCCATTTTGCTCGTTCCCGACCTTATTTATTTAATATTTATTATTATTATTTCTAATCGGAAACCAATCTCTAAAAGAAAGTTTAGGATGTGGTTGAAATTTATATCAAAATATTTATTGGTTAGAAACACTTACTTTCTTCTTGATTTGGTACTCTTGTTTAAATAGAAATTTTAGTTTGAACATTTTAGGTTAAATAGAACTCATGAAAATTTATGTTTTTCACATTTTAGGTGGTTATATGACAATTATTCTTGTATCACATAGAGGATGTTTAACATAAAAGATTATAAGTTCATGGGACTTTAAAATTTTATATGACATTTAATATTGTTATGATAAAAATTATATGCACGTTAATTAATAATTATTTGTGTGTGTTAGGGCTGGGCAATTTAGATCGAAAAATCGAACCGAACCGGTCGGTTCGGTTTTATAATAGATTTTTAATCTTCGATTTGGTTTTTAGGCCCGACCCAAAAATTTTGGTCCGATCCTCGGTTCCAGCAATCCTAAACAGTCGGTTAACCGTACCTGGCCCATTGTTTAAATAGACAATAGCCTTTTAATAGCAAAGCCCAAAAACAAGTCTGGTCCAAATCAAGTGACAGTAATCAGGGGTCCAATCCCACTAACTAGAGTGGAACAAATCTTTTATCCAAAACTGCAAAACACAACACGCTTCTCTACTACTTCTACTTCTTTCACCAAACTTACAATCCTTTCCTCTTGTAGTCTTTCTTGCTTTCCCATCACTGTTACTCTCTTCTCCATCACTTTTACCACTCTTTTTTTTCTTCTCTCATTTTCTTCTTGTTCTTGTGAAGAAGAGTTGTTACAGTGAGCATGGGGAGAGGAAAGATCGAGATCAAGAGGATCGAAAACTCGACAAACAGCAAGTCCCTACTCAAGAGACGATCAGGGATCATGAAGAAGGCGAAGTCACTTTGTCTGCCAGTAATCCTCACAATTTCAGGTTAGCTCGTTGTTGCTCTTTCTCTTCGGCTTCAGCCTGTCCACGTCCGTTGCCCAAGCACCAATTCCTCTCCATGGTTTCGACATTGTTCTTGTTGTTTGTTGTTGTTGTTGTTTGTAAGATAAATAAAAAAGAGAGAGTGAGTGAAATGAACGAAACCCAATTTGGATTTGTTGAGAGAAACGGAGAGCCGGGGCTCCTTCTGAGGAGCCAAAGCTTTGTTAACATGTGATGCGGTTGAATGGGAATGGCGAAAGGGTTAGGTTACTTTGTTTACCACCCCCAATCGACCGAATTTGGATGCATACAGCTACTCACTCTTCAAACTCAAAAGCACGGATCCCACTGATGGTTCAAGAATATTGTTGCTCATAATCCTCACCTCCGCCACCCCCAATCACCACCATAATCAAGCTCGTCGTCACCACCATCACCCTGAACCAACCAACCCTTACTTCTCTTCTATGTTTTCTTCTCTGATGGAAGGGGAGGAGAAGGGAGAGAAAAAAAATCTAGGTTGAAAGAGATTGGACCGAGACCGGCCCGACCCGTGAATTCGATTAACCGAGATCCGGTTAATCGGCTTTATTCGGCTCGGTCTCGGTTCTCAAATTTAAGTTTTCAAAAATTTGGTCCAGGCTTCGGTTTAGGTTTTCAGACCGGTTACCCGGACCTGCTCAGCCCTAGTGTGTGTGAGCAATGTGAGATGATTTTTTTTTATTCTTCATCGAAGTACTATTTAGTACATGTTCATCACGTCTCATTCCGAACCTGTTTGGGATGGGATGAGGTATATTTCATCCTGATCCCGACGATGGGATGAGATATGGATTAGGTCCATGCTGTCATATGCTCACCCCTAGTTATGATTCAAGTCATCGTGTGCTTTAAAATAAGAACAAATGAAAGGGAATGAATGCCATTGAAAGAGGGTTGAATGAAATGTGTTCTTTCAATTTCTGATGGTTTGTTTTCTATCTGAACAAATTTTGAAGTATGTTGGAAGTTCATAAAAAGAAAGTTACCATTTCCAAAACTACGAATCCCTTCCAGCACAAAAGCAACCTTTATAGTTCATTGATAATCACAAATTACATAATTTTTTATAACGATACAAATAGATTTTGAAAGTTTGTATAAATTTTTGTTTCTTGTTCCCAAGCACCAATATATATTAAGTTGGCCTTGATTAATCTAAATGGAATGTCTCTTTATACCACACCCTAATATCATGAATCCATTGATCATACCTACTACTTCATTGCACCATTCATCTCTAACAAAACATATTCACACAACTAATGTGGGGGAGTCGAACAAAATAGGTGATATCCATTAGTTACCTGAAATTCAAAGAATGTGAATGGGCACAGTGGATTAATGGAGATTAGAGCTTGAAGGTGGGTAGGTACACAAGGTGATTGGATGCCATTTCTTTGCATTTCAATGTAAGTTCACCTTGTGTCCATTTCATTTTATTTTTTTTGGTGAAGCATGACATAATATAATAAAAGTTAAGTATGAGTACATAGTCTAGTGCCTGCAGTGGAAGCCAAAATATGTGCTTCACTATTAAGTTCATGGGGGATATATTTATAAACCCAACTAGTCAGATTAGAAAGAAGAGCCTAAACACTACACATAATGGGTCGCCATATCCATTGTATGTTTGTCTACTGTTCTTATAAATCGGCGTACAGGATAGAGTGTAAAGCTCTAGAGTCTCCCAGGATCATCCCAGTTGGCAATTATTTTGCTTGGATAAGCAAAAGAGCGGCTTCAGCAGCAAAACATTTGGCCGTAGTGCTATCTATGACTCATTATGGGATCGTGTCTGCAAGAGTAGCGCGTACCCTACCAAAAGCATCCACCACAAAGAAACCAAAAGCTCCTTATTGTGAGAAGGCAAAAAAGCAAGCATCATAAGTAACCACAATCATATCAGGGGTTAGGGTGGAGGGATAAGGTCTGTGGTGCTTAGTCTGCAAGTTGAGTCTATGTGAATTGGCTGCCAGGAGTTGTTGATGAATAGTGTGGATTCTAAGGCATTAGGTTCATGTGGTCTTGAGGTGAGTTGGGTCAGAGTTCTGGGGAACTGATTGGGTACTAGAAGTTTGGGATAAGTTTACGTTAATAGCAATTTCTAGGACATGGTTGAGGGATGAATGGTTTTCGTTAACAATGTTCTTATGAGGAGGAATGAACCATTGTTTATGCCATGTCTGCCATTTATGTTTACTGGATTGAGTGAATTGGTCTAAAGATAGTCTTCCTTTTTAAAAGATAATGTCATTGTGGGTCTACCAAATAACTTGAATTACAGTCATAAACTGTGATAGTATTTCATCTCTGATAACCAAATGGGCTTTGGCTGAATCCCAAAGAAATTGGAAAAAATGCATTGGTGGTTTAACTGGGAATATTGCCAGATGACCAATTAAAAGGGAGGGGAGAGGAGCCACAATCTGTGGACCACTAGACAAAGAAAAAGAGATGAGTTATGTCCTTTTTGTGGCTATGATAGAAAATACATCTGTCATCAATAGGCATATGAATGCGGGTTAGATTAGACATAGTAGACAAGAAGTTTTGGGAGACTTTCCAAAGTAGAAGGATTGCATCAGTTAGGGCTTTCATTATCCAGATATCTAGCAAAAGTTTTCGATTCACTTGCCACTATCCAGATTAGAGGTGGATGGTTCCAGATCATCAGAGACAAAGACTTTGGTAGCGCTTTTATCAAGAACACTTCTCTTTTGTCAAAGTTCCATATGAGGTATCCTTAGAGGTTGATGGGTGAATTGTTATATCAAGGATATCTTTGGCACCGGATATGGAAAGAGAAAAGAAGTGAGATCAGAGTTCCATAATGGACACTAACCATCTTGAAGGATCCAGAAATGTTTAACTCTGTGGAGGGAGTTGATTTGTGAAGTCGGGGGGATATATAGTTTGTCAGCAAAACTCTCGGCTTCACTCAGGAACCTTGCCAAAAGTTTATCTTATTTCCCGAAAGGACTTGCCAGAGAAGATGATTTCTCATTTT